>UZAF01000003.1:0-47306 GCA_900617895.1 Haemonchus placei | reverse complement strand
GTCGTGTTATGTTTATGTCCTTTTGTTCGTATTCCGAGTTGTTATGTGGTGTTATTATTATTCGTTTATTGCTGCTCATACCCGTGCCTTGCGAAGTCTATCTGCTATAACTATTACTTTCTTAATAAAACTTAGTCAATTATTAGCCTACGATGTACAAGCACGAGCCGCTGCGCGCACCAGCTTACTGGGCGAAAGTCTGCGTAGCGCCCAAAATGTGCCCAAAATGGCTAAATGAGTGGATATCTTACAAAGTGTTCTGCGCGAAATCGTTGAGCATCGTCTGCACAAGAAGGCCTCACACGATCTAAAAGTGGCTTCCCCATTGAGTAGGCTAATAAGAAGAGAACGTTGTTTCACAAAAGCTGCCCCGTCGCATCCGAAAAAATTGTCATAGGGAATTCCTGCTCACCGACGAAAAGACATTCAAGGTGGAAAAGGTGCTCAGTAAGCAGGGCGACAAGATGTGTATGAAACTGAAAGAAATGGTGGTGATACAGCGCTAGGCCCACTGACTTTCTGCGATGGCCTTTGCGAGCGTCACCGCCGAAGCAAAAACATTGATTATTTTTGCAAATTAAGGAGTAAAAATTTATTCGGAGACCTGATCGATAGCGTCGCGGGCATTAGGACACTTTGACGATTCAAACCGGACATATTGTCAAGATGAAGCTCCTGACCGCACATCAGAAATTGTTTAGAAATTTCGTGAAAGGGTTCCACTGACTTCATAACCTTCGATCAGTGACCACTCTGGTGCCCTGACATATACCCCATGGATGCCACAGTGTGGTCAACCTTGGAAATAGACGCATGCACTAGCTCATACAAGAACTGAAATAATCTCAAAAATGGCTTGCAGAAAGCCGGGATCAACTCGAAGACCTTAGCCGCGTGCCACCGTCAATGCCGTCCATCGTCATCTCTGGGGTTGGGTGAAAGCAGAGAGCAACAGTGAAATTGGTTTGCTTTATTAGCTTTTATTCGTTTTCGGGTATGTGATGTCTGTGTAATCATAATTTTGGCCCACCATGTAGTTTCGACGGGCGCGTGGAACGGACGTTCACCCTCATTCCTAAAAGCTCAAGCGAACAAGACCGAATACTCACGACCTGCACTAGTTTCACGCACAAGTTCGTAATCAGGCAGAGCATGAACAGAAAAAAAAGAGACGAGAAACGTGGCCGGTGAGAGTCATTGGCTAATTAATTGCTGCATAGGTTTGCAATGATATAGGTTTTGTCAAATAAAGTTCTCAAATTGACCCCTGAGTTTCTCGACATTTTCATCGAAAACTAAATGTTGTGGAAAAAATTTACCATCAAAAAGGTCTAGAAAACAAACAACGGAAAACCACCTATAAAATTGAAGTTCGAAGAGAAATTGAAAAATGTTTACGTTGTTATCTTTAGCGACACAATTCTTTTCGACTTTACGGATGTAATGTTACCACAAATCTCAAAAAAAATTCTGCGATCCGAAAAGACCACGATTCTCAAGAAGTACATATAAGGCCCCTTCCAGTTTGAGAGCATCAATCTCTTCAAGAGACTAACGTTGAGTTAACTGCTCAAGTATGGCCCACTATCAAGGGTATCTGATATCTTTCTGACCCATTACTGTTTTCGACCAACAACAATTGAGCGCCAGCGCTGCTCACATCTAGCATGAAAAAAATTATCACTGACCATATACAACATATCGTACGGTTACTGCGATTCAGACAAGTGACATGGGTGGGCCGTAGTTAAGGTCTAGCGAGAAACTGAAATTGACACAAATGAAAATTTTAAAAATCTACACATATAGACCTGAAAGCGAAGATACATCTGACGCCTAACAAGGGTTATTCATCGAGTCGGTTCCAGATATTGAAAAGGCATGAGCCCTAGTCAATAGCATGAAAATACAATAAGAAAAGAATAACGGATAGATTCCAAACTTAGAACACAACATGAGAGCGGATTCTCATTGTTACGCTAAGGAAACCAACACTTTTTCAAGGCATTCAATCCATTCCACTGTGAGTGAAAACAGTTCCATATTCTCACCGAGGAAGGATCCCAAGTCGAAGTAGCCATATGAATTAAGACCTATCTGCTCGACGTATTTTTGGATGCTCACTTCAAATCGGCTTTCCAAATTCGCCGAGTATTTCTATGAATAGAGTTTTGAGGTCATTTTGGGTGAGGCGAACAAAAGAAAACTTACATTACATGGATGTACCACACAGGGAAGGATTCCAAGTCGAAATAGCCGTTTGGCATAAGACCTATACTGCTAGACGTGTTTTTGAACGCTGATTCAAAATCTGCTTTCCCAATTTGGCAATCTTTTATGTTGGGTCCCTTCTGGAACCACCCCCATAACTCCGTTGGCGATTGAGTTGCCAACGGAGTTATGGGGGTGGTTCCAGCAGGGATCCAACATAAAAGGACTCGAATTATGTGATTATCGGTCGCTCTTCAACGGCGGCTTGGAGCAGTGGTAAGGCGAGAGACTAGAGTTCTGGTTTTGTGGATGACCGAATTTCTGCATTATATAGATTCTTTTTCTTGAGGTTAAGTAAATACTCTCATGATGGTTTTATCACATGCTATGAATTTTTGATGCCTTTGCTGATAATTATTCACTTAAAGCTATACCGCTTCAATTTTTTTCGCATGCCTATGCGCTCTATGTTCACAGTATAACTTTTTGATAACTTTTGCCATTTTATGAACAAATGCGATACAGAAACACGAAATGCCTGAAACAAATAAGCTTCTCACGATGAGAGCAACGGATGAAAAAGAACTCATCACAGTCCATTGCTTCACAATCACTTACCAAATCAGAAGGAAAACAGAATTGTGTGGGCGTCTCGAAATCACCCGAATGAGTGCTTAAGTATTCGACGGAGAAATTAGAGAGATATTTCCTGAATTCAACAGCGCAAAACTGAAAGTAGACAAATGATAGTAAGCGAAGAATTGAGTCTTGAGTGTACACGCAACAGTTGAATCGTGAAAAATTACTTATTAGGTGATGCAAGATTTTTCAAAAGGCAAGAAGAAATGAACATCTAGCTGCTATATTAGCCGCGTGGTACGAGCAGGGATGTTCATTACCTTCACCCTCTTTTTGTGGAGGTAAGGCGGACTGATTAGCTTTATGGTCTTTGAACGATGTCCACGAGTCCACTATCAACAGTGTCGGTGTAAGTAAATCCAGAGCTGCTACGCACGATTACACCCACTCTGCCATCAAAACCCACTCCGGCATCATCATTGCTCATATGCATTTTACTCACTCGGACCTTCAAATTTTCCGCACCGAAAGATTCCTCCGTACGGTAGCAAGTAAACTGCTTAGAGAAGATATCAGCAAAAACATCAAAAGCTCACAGAACGTGATAAAATCATCATGAAAGCATTTTCCAGCACTTAAAAAAAATCTACATATTGCGAAAATTCAGTCCCCCACAAAACCCGAACCCTAATCTCTCGCACATGGAGTATCCCCCTTACCACTACTCCAAGCTGCCCTCGGTGTGGTACATCCGTGTAAATTAAAGGCACGGTTTACGATAAAAAGGTTACTGAGTTCTTCCCTAAGGAATACGCAGTAGCCCCCATGGATGGTAGAAGGGGCACTTTCGCTTCCAAAATCGCGACGGTCATGGCATAGTGGAAGCCCTGTTGCTGGTTTGAGTGGCTTTCGCAACTCTCGATCGATGTCACGTCAGGCGAGTGTCGAAGCAATACAGATTATTATTGTTCGTTCTAGGACCCACACACAATCAGCTTCGCCGAGTGATGAGGCGATGTTTTCCTCTCTCTTTTTTCCTCTGTTATTTTCTTCTAGGGCGGAGGTGGTGTAGGGGCAAGTGGCGCACTATATCACACGCACGGCCAGGGGTTCGAATCCCGGATCTATACCCGCCTAGGACAACCAAGCCTTCCATCCCTTCGGGGTCGGTGAATTGGTACCAAACTCGTCTGGGAGGATAAAAGCACTGACTTGTACATCGGCTGGCCACCGCAAGTCATTGTATAGGCCACATACGCACTCATTACGCCACTACGATTCTGAATGGAAGTCGAGCGCGGGGGCGCATCCCTCAGACGGGATTGATTAACGCCAAAACTTTTTTTATATTAACTTTATTTTTTTTGCTGCCGCAATCCCTTTTTTCATTTCCTACCCCAAGAGGCAAAAAAAGGCGAGCTATTTTTGCTGTAACTTGGGTTTTTTTCGTTTACTTATGCTTATAAGTGAATGAATTTTTCCTTACCGCAGCCAGTTATTTGCATCTGAACCCACACGTACGCAATGACGCACTGTGCGTAGCTGTGGGTACAAACGCTCCACTCTCACACATTCCACTGGTCACATTCTTGTCCAGCCCCCTTTTTAACAATTTTTCGAAGCCTTTTTCCACTTCGGAAACACCGATCCACGCAGTTCCTTCGTCTCCACCGCACTATTTTTCATCTTATCTTCCATTTTTCGTCATCATCTGGGTTACTCAAAATTATGTAAACTGTGCCTTTAAGTTTCCTTATGTTAGTCTCACCCAAAATCACCTCATAAGTCCATTCAGAGGAACGCTCGACAAATTTGGAAAGCAGATTTGAAATGTGCATCCAAAAATACGTCTAGCAGT
This sequence comes from Haemonchus placei, assembly GCA_900617895.1. NCBI lineage: Eukaryota > Metazoa > Nematoda > Chromadorea > Rhabditida > Trichostrongylidae > Haemonchus > Haemonchus placei. The sequence goes on along the minus strand of UZAF01000003.1, from coordinate 42,658 downwards.
ATAGATCTTATTTCAAATGGCCACTTCGACTTGGGATCCTTCCCTTATCAGTTTGAAGTATATCGAAGATTATCTCGTTCTAAATAAAAGCCACATACCCCCCCCCCCCCCTCCTTTTTTCTAGATTTCAATGTTTGAAGCCATTTAAACAAAAAAAAAAACACTGCGGATTCGACAGTGTTTCTCTCGCAGTTCTCTCTTCACTGATCAATTCTATTACGATATTCACTCGCCAATCATCCCTCTCAACTTAAGGGACCGAATCATTGGGAAAAAAAACTACGCAGCTCCCTTGCGAACGCATTCGAATACTTCTGTTAGTGATAAATCTCTGAAGCGATTTGAAGGTCGCCTTCGTCCGATCGGCTAAATGAAACGTTTTTATTCACACATGATGTAAAAATCTGTACTTACCACAACATCCAGAACGGTTCATTCCAGATTTCGCCTGATTCTTTATATATTACTTTATAATGGACGCAAGCAAAATTAAAGTTGTACATCCTGATTGGTTTGATAAGACCTTTGAAAAAAGCATTCTTTAATGATCTGCGTCTAGGAAGTGATTTCCCTTTTGGCAATCGAAGAGAACAGAAAGTAGTTGAACACAATTCGGCACAAACACAGAGAACCACGATCGCGGTAGAACTGTAGAACAATTGTTCTACTATCCTTCGATAACCACAGCCACCGATCCAATTAAACTTCGTAACAGGATATGGAAATAGAGAATGCACGATAAGTTTGAAAAGGTCTTCAATTTTTGTTCACCACAAATGGTGGAGAACTCTGAAGCACGCACAGTTCGACCTTCCCATGTATGAAAATATGTTATCATAACACGCCAAAAAATATTTACATCACTTACCAGTTGGTTCAATCCCTGAAATGGCATAATCAAACACTAACGAGCCATAACTTCATAGCCTCGTTCTTTTCTTAAGTGCAGAGGTACGCATCAAGGTATGAAAGTCGTTCGCTGTTACCGTGCCTACTTTATATTTCAACAAAAAAGATCGCGAGAAGGCTTACAGTGGACTGTACAATACTCACGAATTCCCCTTCTCTGCCGCTCAATAAGGAAGAATCACACCTCTGTCTAGAAATTACGTCAGGCCTAGCAGAAGAACCTAATCTCACCGTCAGAGCTGAACAAACGTTGAACAAAAGCCAGTACTTCATTGCACGGCAAACATCAGCCAGGAGAGGCTGCCGTATTTCATTTTCTCTACACGTTTTCGAGTACGTAGCAGGTTAGTTTACTGTTTCGTATTTCCTCAACTTTCACAGTTCTGAAATAACACGCTGAAGAAGAAGGTTTTGGAGCAAAAAAGAGGAATTAAAAATGCAGAAGAATAACAACAGATATCTAACCCATACATCTTCCATGAGAACATGGATACCTTCAACAAAATGTAGTGAGCTAAACTTTTCAGGTGAGTGTATTTCTAACGAACATAATAGGGAGCAAATAAGTAGGTTCCCTGAGACGTAGAAACATTACTTCATAGCGTAATAGCAAGCGGTGAAAAGAGACTATATTTTCTGTCTACTCCGCCTACCGAAGAAGTTAACGATGCGAAATTCAAGTCGAAGTTTGTACTTAAAACCCATAAAGTTCGCTAAGATTTTTGCTATTTTACGCGTGGCAAGGAAATAGCATGGAAAAAATGTTTTCAGGAGGTTATCTTTCGGCGGAGAAAAATAGCAACATCTAATTCCAAACACTGATAAATATAATCGAACTTTGTGATTCTGATAAATTTACGAAAATAAGATTACAAAACTCCGAAAAGGGCGCACGTCCCAAAGTTGTAGAAGCGATTTCGAATCTACGCGCGTTATTGGGAACAGAATGAAATGCCAAAATATGTGAGTTGCACTAGAATAAAGCAAAGTGAGTCAAAACTTTGGAGCATCTTCGAGTATCTCTAGCAAAAAGGTGCTACTTTCGTGAATAGTTAAGTGCGCTCAGCGCGTTTCATAGAGACCTCGAAGAGCGATCCTAGCTCATATGGGAGGTGGATCTTAATTGTATAATTAATTCTAGCTCGATAGGGCAAGAAATGAGTTGCATGCACGTATATCTAACTACTATAGCATTGAGGATGTGAGAGTGGGTTTCAAATACGATGGCAGAGATGAGAAGCTAGATGAGATGGAAGGGCGAGGAGACGCAGAAGGGTCTCGACCAAAGTTGCCGGTGTGCACCCCAAGTGGGAATAGTCGTTGGCTGACGAAGGGGATGTTGCCCGTTCACTGCACGTGCAAGTCACCTTCAACCTCCAGCCGAATCCCCAGGACGTAGACGCTGTCATCACTGCGCGAGGACCTTTGTCCCCATCACAGTTCAGCCACATAACATGCAACAGATGCCTGTGTTTGAATCTATAATAATGTGATGACTCCAACCCATTACGAAGAAATACAGGAAACACTAGCGCAAGGGCGTAATGTGGCCCTTTCTTTTATCACCGGATATCTTACAAGCACAATCAGGGAGTTTTGAATGCACGTTCCTCACTGAAAAACCCGATTGATTAATGGAGATCGACATCGATTTCTCGAAAAGAGCTGCCACAAATGATTATGTTTGAATAATTCATCAAGTTATATATATATATATATATATATATATATATATATATATATAAACATTTATATGGATAACTATCTTACATTATATATCAGACTTTAAATTTCTGAAACACGAAAAATAGTGGATTTGAAAATCACACATAGCAAGTCTTCAGCATTCAGCGATGCCCTCTAGAAATCGGGGAATGTCAAGCATCGAGGGACTCTCTATAAAAAGAGTATTGTAAGGTTACATTTAGCCGAGGATAGGGGATTCAATAGAGCAGGTAACACAGCCATTATTTGGAAGCCGGGGAGGCTAAGTCCTTTTGACCCTTCCAGTCTGGAGTAACAAATTTAAATTTTTCAGGATACCATCATCAGAGAGAAATATAAGCAATCACTTCCAGTTCCGACAGTCGTCCTCCACTTCCACCCCTCCTTCACAATTTAATTTTTACAGTTTGTCTCCGATAGGGTTCCTACTACAATACAGTGGAGCGTTTCCAGAGCTATCTTGCAAGATGTTGCCCATTCACACAAAAATTCCTGTACACAACACAGAGAAGCAACCAATCGAAAGGCTTCAAGATAAGTACCCCATGGAAAGTTATGGGATCACTTGTGAAATGGAAAAGTAAATGATTGCGCTTATGGGGTCTGATTCAGAGGCAATGTCGGACATGTGGGTCACCATTTTATACTAGGTCATCCGGAAGGTTTCCGCCGATTTTTGAGTCATCTCCATGAGTCCGGGCTTTTTTTCAACGATCTCTTGAAAGCTGCAATAGGTGTGTGTTTCGAAGCGCAGGCTCCTCTCTCCAGTATACACTACACCTACGTACCCTTTGGATTTCAGGCTGGAAAATTCGTAGGCCACTTGGAAGCAGAGATGAAATTGCCAACATCTTCTCAGCACCAGTATTGACCTTCTTCATTAGTGAGCGAGTTCGCGAGTGCTTCCAAATAACATCCTCGTAATAAACTTTGATCCTCAGCAGCACCTTCTCAAAAATGCCCACATGAATATGTTCTGATTAATTTTTATACTTTTACGACAAAAAAAAATAAGCGTTACATCTGTATTGGCACATATTCCAGCTCAAACCATCGTAGAAGAAAAGTGGCTGCGGGAAACCCTTCTCATCTGACCCTGCTCATCGGTTTTGGCACTCGCAATAGGAAACGTACGTGTTCTCTGGTATCAGAACATTTCTCCCACGCTGAACATCTTTTTGTCAGAAAACAGTGTGTCGGCACAGCATTTGCTCTTCGCCCAAACTCCTCGTTAAAAAACTCTAAAGGCTCTTAAACCTATCTGGATACAAGTGTGTGTGCTCGGAAAGGACCACAATCGTACAAGTAGAACATACATTCAATCCGGCAGTCACTCTTTTCGATTTGTACAGGTTTTAGCGTAATCATAGAGATAGCGATACTGGGAAAGGACTTACCAAATGCACGAAAGGCGGAACGGCTGCTGGATGAATGATTGCAGGGCTACATCACTTTTCGGAACGGAACGAATCGAAAGTACAAAGTAGGTAGATGTATGTGAGCCACGACAGATGATAAGCATAAGGGGAAGCCGATTTGAGAAGCCCTACAAAACAAGGAAATTTCGGACCTCCATAAGGTTGTTACCATATTTATGGCGCATGGCGCACTCTATATATCCTCGATTCTGTTCAGAAATGGACCGCCATCATCTTCTAAGTTCCACTATCCCATTTTCATAGAAGGTTTTAGACTCAGAATCGAACCCTCACATGTGCTTTTCACAGTCCTCCAGCGGATTGAACTATTCAAAAAAAGGGATCCCATTCAAAGAAATCTGCAGAAAACTAAACAAGTAGTAGTCTGATGGTGTTATAACTGTTCTATATGGGTGATGTGATAAGACATCAATTTTTAATGAGTGGCAAAAAATACGTGTGGTTTGAAACTAAACTATTGTAAAATAACGTCCTTACGACTGGCCAATTCTGGGCGCTTTTGGTCTATCGCTGTCTTCAAATTGTCTAGCTGAGCACAGTACCTTTCGGAATTTTTTTTCGATTATGTTGCCGCAGCCTCATGGAAAATGATTCCCTTTTAAACCCTGCAGCAACACAGCATAATCTTACGAGCCTGGATTTGACTTGTGGGGTGGTTTGTAACGGCTCACTGGGAATGCTTCACAATCGTTCCCGCTCCACGTTGTTGTGCACGAACCGCTTTTTGTCGCCCATTTTCATGCTTTTCAGAAGCAGCTCATTTTTGTTTCGTTCGAGCAACGACTCAAAAAGGGATGCGCGGTCATCACATTGTGCTCGCTCAGTTCGTGAGGTACCCATACATCAAGACGCTAAACAAGAAATAGTCCTAACAAATGGTCATGGATGGTTGATTTCGAAGCACTAAGTCTCTCTCTTGTTTCTTGTGTACTGATATGCCGACACGTTTTGATTAGTATTTTGATTTGGTCGTTTTCATTTGATGACAGTCTTGCTAAGCGTTGACGATTTTCAGGGGTGCATTCACTTGTTCAAGTTGCTCAAAGCACTCACGCAACGTACATTCCCCTAGAGCCTTGTGTACTTGAAGGTCACAAAGCATTCTCGCGGTTTGAGCCGCTACCTTGCTCTTCTCATAACATGTCGGAAATGCATGCGACGATCCTCAATTTTCACACCAGTCCTATACAGGCAAACTTCAGAGAGTGTAGGATTTAAACAGGCGAACTTACCCTTCCAGAAAATATATAACTCTATAAGGCAGGTCGTCGAGTTTTTGTACAACAGTTGATGCACCCAGGGTGTTCAAAAACGGCGGAAACTTTCCGAACAACTCAATATATCGGCGGGACGTCGATAAGAAGACGACCAGATACAATCGCGAAAAGCGAAAAGTATTTCGACGAGAATCAAATTCACACTCAGAGTGTTTCTATGAAATATCCCAAAGTCCTCCAAGCAACAGGAGCTACCCTGGTTTCACCTAATGTCACAATCTAGCAGAGCTAAAGTAGAAAAGTGACTTCTAGCTTTGCTATAAATGATAAAAACAAACAAAGAAGCAAAGACTGAACTGCAAAAGTTAAATCAATAAGCACATAAGATTTTCAAGAATTCTATGAGGGCCTCTAGTATTGAGCGTAAATAGGTATAACGAGTGGTGTGCCCTATTAAACGTCAACGATTGAGCTCGAAATTAAATACCTTTGAAGTTGGCGAAATCAAAGGAATCAGTGGAGAGAAAATTGTCATTAGCTTGGGATTAGGTTGGAGAATCACCTCATGTTTTGCAAGGATGCCATGAGGGCAAACATTCATATGGCAAAAGGAATAACCGTAGAAAAGAATTTGATTTAACACTGAAACCAAAAATGAGATCAAAACGTCTGTTAGAAATCTTCTGCACTTCAAATTAATTATTATATTGACCTCACATTGATTAATTGGTTATAACACGGTCCCAGTTGTTAATAATAAGAGAAGCGGTCCAAATTCACCTATATATCGATCAACACTAGATTACTATTACGTGACTTTCGGGATGTCAACGAGGCATGCAAGACATAGAATTGATTATTTATGAATAGGCGCAGCTGCTCCATCATTCGCAAAAATGTTCATGCCAGTTCAACAAACAGGCGCCTCAAGCGCCGCGACCCAGGACTATCAGATTTGCCGTCCTCAGTTACATCCATTATTACCTCGCCGGAAACTAGAAAACACTAGTTTTCAGGGAAAGTTGCCGAAAGGGAAGTTAATCAGCGGATCCAGAGGAAAATGCTATGACAGAAATGCATTAGTAGATTAAAATAAGAAATCAAAGTTAATCGAAATTGCGTTGAGTCACAAATGCTGTAAAGGCAGATAACGTTCAGTTGAAGGAATAACAAAAGGGACATGTTTCCTAACAGACTGGTTCATACTAATTCAACAAAGTTCCACAAGATAAAAGAGAAGCTTGATAGAGATTTTGCGGGAACTCCAGTTTCAACAAAGCTGCGATGGAAGAAAAACTCAACTAGGATTCTGCCCCGTGAAGACTTCAGTCCGGCCACTGCCCTACAAAGCAATTTCTCAAGAGGGAAACCTTGATGGGAACTACAATTGAATGTGTCTGGATGAAATGAAGTGTTCAAAGAAGTGTTCATGGGAAGAAGTGTGAAGGAGAAGGGAGACCGTAATCATTTTCTCACTAAAACAGTCAAACCGACTAGGAACCGCGAAAGCGATAATTAAGTCCACTTCGGGAGCACAAGGCTGTATGGGGAGCACATTCTCCCGAGTTTCGTCTCGTGATCACTTTGAAAAAAGGTAACCATCGTTAAGCGCAAGAATTCCTCACAAAGTATTCGTAGGTTCTGGTAACAAACCAGCGTATCAAACAGCGAAAAAGCATTTTCCCAATATCTCTGTTTCTTCGAGAGAGCTTTTCAGAAGTCTCTTCTCGCGAGTCGTACTGAGAGTAACAAATAAAAATTGCTCTCGCATATAATGGTGTGATGGCGGAGTAAAACACCACTGCCCAGGTGATATGAATTGTAAACAACAACTTGGAAGTACATACAGCAAGCGTCTGCAACATAACTAATTAGACATTTTTCAAACTGTTGAGAGGGGAATATGTAGGATACAGAAGAGAAGTCTGTCATATCAAGAAGTTTTCATAATTCAATAAATAGAAGGTCTGAATAGCATAGTGAGAGACTAAATGAAAACAATCGAGGAATACTCGGGGTCCAAAATCGAAAAGAAAGTTGTTATAGAACTCGTGATGAAGGTACCTCGCTGTGGAGAAGAACACAAATTACACTTCACAACAAAGAATGAAGAGCTGAAACATACGAGATCAAACAAAACTTCTATAAACTAGGTTGCAATTAACTGGTTACCTACTGCAAGTAAGCTTGGTTATCGTGGCCAAGCCTCCACTAGAGCAAAGCCTGGTAAAGAGGAAAGTGTCTTCACCAGTACGGCTCATCCCTTCCGCTCATGAGTTTTTCGCCGGGAATACCATATATAACATCTAAGCAACAAGAATTGTCGCTCAGGCTGAAGAGGGAGAGATGGGGGTTATGAGGATGTCAAAACTTCAAAATTCATTCAGAAAAGGAAAAATTATCTAAAAGATCTAAGGAGGGCTATTATCTAAAGGAACCCGTTCACTCCTGTCGCATCGCAAAACCTATCCCCGAGTACAGCGCGTTTAACATAGCGTGAAAAAGGTTTCGAGACATCGAATATGCATGCGGCAAAATCCATCGCGATGCTTTCAACAAAACATCAGGAAAAAAGAGTGATTCGTTTCATTTTGTCAACAAATGTGATGATAACTGTAAGTAGTATCGGAAAACATAAATCAATATAACACTCGCACTAAAAACATCGCATTTGTCCTCGGGAACTCTTACACAAAAAAAGCATACACCTCCATACAATATTGGTAACGCGACTCCTAATGAGAATCTTACCCATCGCCGAATGGGGATTGGAACTTGTTTCTCTCAATCTCTGTCAAAGACCTATCAGATACCATACCCAGTTGAGGAAGGGCGAGTGTGAGGAAGATGATGGAAGAACAACCACGTCAATACAGAACTGCTCGAGTGGGTAAGTGGTGAGCGAATCAAGTCGATAGCGAGCTTTTCTCCATAGCGAAATTGAATCTATTGGTGGCACATGTAACGAATGAGAGGAAAAATTAGCATTCATAATATGAGCACGAGTAACACGCTACAAGTTACGAAAATGACTTATTTTGTCCTTTTCCCAGGCATGATTAGAGCAGTTGCATTTGCAAAAAAAGACGAGAAGCAAAGTTTGCTCGGAATACACAAAAAGGTAGAAATGAAAGATGTATCAGCAAATCTGTCGAAGCTACCATGAACATTTTCGAGTTTTTTACAATTATACATTTCAACACAGGGGTTCCACAGCTCTCGACCCCCTAGGAACGGTCCCAGATTAAGCCGCATTTTAATAATAGAACTCTAACGCTTTGATTCATTTTTATGTCGTAATCTCTATCCTGAAGATATTGTGCTTCCAGAAACCTGCTGAAAAGTGGATATAGCTCGGTTAAGTTTATTTGTGGGACGTTGTTGTTTGTTTTCGTTTTTTTTTGTTCGATGGGTCATGTTATTTTCCTCACTATGCTGTGCAGCATATCCGTTGATGAATAAATAAATAGATAGATAGGTGGTTAGAGAGAACTCTAAGTAAGAAAAATGAAGGTTCGTTAGGCATCACCTGCAAAAAGTTTTCACCGTGAGAATTTTCATTCTAAACTCGAGGCAGGTGAAAGAAAAATTCCAACTGGATGTTACATGAACATAAATTCTAATAATTATTAACAAACATCCAGCAACCGTTTTTCTATAATATTTCCATACGATGAGCACTTACTTTTACAGTTTCTCCTTTGGTTTCTTTGTTTTTGGTTTTACTCAACATTTCTATTAGAATGGCTCATGGATGAAGTTTTTTTTTTAATCCAGCAACAATGATACCTTCTTGATCTGAAGGAGTCCGTTCGCGATCATGTCTTAGCGAGGAACGTTTTGCGGCCAGTACTAAGTGCAGAGCCGCCGCCGAAGTTTGCCGTGAACACTTAAATCCGATGAGAAACGCTCCTCACACGATCGCAAACTATTAAAGATCTCACTAGGAACTCGTGGGCAAAGTCTTCCAGATCGAGTCTTGAATTGTGACTGCGAATTTGTTAGCTTTCTTCCGCGCTCCACCTGTATACAGAAGTTGACAGAGTTGACCCTCGAATCATTTTCTTGTTACCTTTGTGATATCGTAACATACCACTGTTACATGTTAAGGAAGCAGGGTAATGTTTTGAGGGTCAACACTGTTGACTTCTGTACAGGCTGACTGCTGCATCTTAAGAACAAGGTAATTTGATTTCGTAGAAAAAAATACAAACTGTAGTGCCCAATTATTTGGCAGCACTGCGGTTCCATACAGTATGCAAAGAATGTGATTGTTTTCGGCATTTTTGGTTAATGCTACTATCACCATGAAAAAAAATGGAGCAATTTTCCAACTCTTCACTACGGCCAGTTTCAGGCACACATTGATGCCTTCCTATTGCATATTCCAATACCCTGTCTCTCAGAGAAGCTATGGACAAGCAGACGGTTTTCATAGACTGAAAGCCCCCATATTTCTCGCATTATTAGGAACGCAAAAGCCAATTTTACACTTATTAGTACATCACTTGAAGCGGTAAGCCAATGCTCAGGAAAGAAGAAATCCAGGTTATACTCTAATAGGTTACTGCTTTGAGCTGAAAAAAGCGGAAAACGTTGAACGTCGCTGACCCCCTGCCACCTCATTGTGGTTTCGACTTTCGACCTTGAAGGCTACCATGGGAATGATTCTCGAAATTTCCTACTGAGGCGATTTTATGATCCTCGTGGATGCCACCCCTAGCGTAGTCAGGTTAAAAAACAGCCGATATAGGACGTCATAAGGGCTCAAAGGCGGCAGTGCTGTCCAACCAAGAAGTTGCCGCGTTTGAGGGGCCTTGTAGAGACTGCACAATTCACATTCGTGCCCAAATAATGTAGGAATGGTATTCTTAGTAGCGATACAAGTCGTGCCATGCCTTCGATCGATATGGCCCAGGTAAGTGACTTATATTACATTTGATAAGAGTTGGTGTCAGTACAGTGTATGCAACCAATCGTGACCAATAGCGATAGTGAGAAGCAGTCCTCGCTGCAGGGATGCTGTAGCTAATTCACTATGCAACTGCACACGATTCGACTCTCGTCCATGCACCTGTTCCGTCGTCATAATCCCGTGCAGCCCTGTAAATTAATTACGTGAGAAGTCTTGTTTTCCGCACGACCAACGGTTTTCCTTTTCTCTTCGAGACATGCTACTCAGCACCAACACTTCGTTCTTTTATACGTTGGCAACCATGCGTCCCGATGCCAAGACGCACGTTTTTGGCTCGCTGGAGTACTTACATCATTTACCAGGTTCCTATAATTTCTTCATGTTTTTATGTATCAGCTGACCTCACAGCCTTCTAGAGAATCTTGAAGCATTGCGCTCCAGGAATCATTCATTTCTAACCACAGATATAAGATAAACTGAAGGTTAATGTAAGGACAATATAAAAGCGCGGTCGCCAATGGGCTACTATAAATCCTTTACTTGAAATTGTCACGAATTGTGCTACTAATCATTGCTTCAAAAGAGAATGTTTACAGTGCGAGCTGACCATCATTAAATGAGACCGCTATCATTAGGCCGAAATGGCACCCGAAGTAGCTGGTTTTTATGATGTTCAAAAGTAGTCAGGTTTCATCAGGTTCACTATTGCGAACCTTGCTGAGATTACTGTTTGAACCCCACAATACTCTAAGTGCATATACGCTGTCTCACAACTTTACAAATTAGTTCAAGGGTTAGGATTATGTTGGCGACGTACGACTGGAATAACACTCTATTCACACAGCCGACCGCTTAATTTCAACAATTACACCTTGGCAAGCAGCCCTAGAGTGGAATCAATCAAAGGAACGCTCACTTTTTCCTGCGACTCCGAAGGGAAGGGATGTGTTTGGGGTTCAATCGGACCACGTGCGTTGGCAGATGTACAAAATGACTCCTTTCTAGAATATATTAACATATGTGGAGAAGTACTTCTTCCTGAACACACATGATGAACTCACAACCGATTATTTCCGTTAACGTCGCCCGCGTTAATCTTCAACTCACGAAATGAATTTGCAATCCACATATTTTTCAATTATCTCTATATCTTAAATGGTGTCAACTCCAGCGTGGAACCTTGTTGAGCGCGCAATTAAGCAATTTCTCGAGGGATGCAGGCTTACAACCCATCAAATGTACCACAATAAAAGTAGATGAAGGCCGGATCGGCAAAAACAGAAAAAGAAGCTGATCATTACAATATGCATTCCTCCCACTATTAGGCATCGCAGGAGTAGAGGAATTGCATTAGCAGCATTTTGCTGATTGGGGAATCGTAATCCCTAGATGGTATGGACAATGTATTGATCGCTTCCCCAGCAGACTGCTGAGCATCGTTATGGTGTCGCTGGCGATGCATCTCACGCTTCCTACAATTCCTACATAGACAACAAAACATTACAAGATGCCTGGTGGGAAAAAGAGAACAAAAACAGAAGGCAGCGCAACGACGAAGAAGATGAGCAGAAGCCCAAAATGAACTCAAGGGCCAGCAGTGATAGAGAACAACATAAGCGGTCAAAGAAATAAAAACGGGAAGGGATCATCGAAGTAGAAGCGAATGAGTGGTATAGCATTAAGCCAAATGTAGCGATACTCGGGAAGACAAGAAACACTGATTGATTTTGTGTACAACCTTCTCGTACTCCAGACGACTTTTACACCAGCCAATGGTTTGAACATCAATGAGAGTGAGAACAAGTACGGGACGAATCTTCGATCGCATCTAAACATGCTCGCCTCGCACCTAAGCGCAAAGTGACCTTAATTAAGTGCGAAGACTCCGCGGTAATTACGCTGTACGCACTCGCTAATGATCGAGTTGAAACTTGTCATTTAAAGAGGATAATGACAGTTTAAAAAATGGGGATTCTATTAAAAAAAGTTCTTTTTTCAAGGAAAAGTTCCAATATCAATTTTTAACGGTTTTGAGAGTTTTATTCACATGCATAATAAATGAATCAAATATATTTTGTGAAGAAAGTTTGTGTGATATGGGAGAAATGGTTCAGTTCAATAGTAATAAGAACACCTAAAATAAAACCTAAATTTATAAGTGAAAAACTCGGACAGTTTTGTTTGTTACGAATCTGGACATCTTTTCGAGTGGTCGAGCAACTTCAGGCATTTACCGTACATTTACCGTTGGAGGCCTCTGAAATGACTGTACTTCAGGGGCTCCCGGAGCAAAAGTGAAAAGCTCGGACAGTGGAAGAAATGGGCTACATGGACTCCATTTTTTTAAACTGTCATTATCCTCTTTAGTTGAGAAGTTTTAACACGATTAGTAGCGAGTGCGGGTAGCATAATTATAGCGTAGTCTTCGCTCCAATTTAGGTCACTTCGCGCCTAAGTGCGAGGTGAGCTTGATTAGGTGCGATCGAAAATTCGTTCGCACACCCGAGTGAGAGCAACAATGCAAAACACACCCAACTCCGATCATTTCGTCACCCTGATTGAAGCGCCTCCGCTTCTCCGACATCTTGACGATGATTTGTCCTCTTCATCGTCTGATCAGCCATAAGTCGTTTAATATGGTCTCATTCTCAACGAACCCTTTTCTGTATAAACTTTATGCTCACAATGTCTTGAAGTAGCTAACAAGTTGGAGATTTTTCAAACCACTTCCAAAAATGAAATGTTGGAAGCGACTACAAATGCATATTCAAACATTTTGAGAGTGATCTCACATCCTTTTCAAAACTAAATACAAAAATCCGTAGCTCCAGGCCACGGGGAAAGATATCGAAGAAAACAGTTACATATTTCAGAATACTCCCAATTCACTCGAATATTTGATCTGCAAGCTGCTAGTATCCCTAGGTTCCGAAAAGAAACAGAACGTCTGAGACATGGATATGTTTCTTTACATGACCTTCACTTCGTCTTTTATAAAAACTTTACAACGTAAATGAGCAACAAGCGAGTCACGTCAAGAATTGAGGTTGAAATAGCGTGTCGTTCGTATGAACTCGCCGTTTTCACAGTTGAAATGGAAAGAAGATTTTCGATAAATTTTTCACACACTGAAAAGTATAATTGCATCGTACGTTAAATCATTTTTTTGATGAATTAAATTCTAAGATCAGCAATATGTCAGCAGCAGTTCAACATGGAGAATGTTGTCGCCCAAACAACAACTTTTACACTGCAGATGGAATCAACAATCGATAATCGGTTTCTTCGTCAATGATATTTCAAACCAATCAGTTACAATGAAAAACCACCATCACTCCCGTCAAAAGGATAGCACTGCGTGGATATACCCCACCCGTTCAAATGCGTCACAGACTTAAGAATTCTCAAAAATAAGTAGCGAGAGATGAACACTCGCTAGTGATCGGAACCAATCAACCAAGCAGTCAGCCAGTTAGCAGTGGCATCACAGCACTCCACACACTATGGTGACCACATACGCTTGAGCGATGAAGCAAAGAATTAACGCACCAATAACTATTTGACAAGGAGTATCAGCAGCTAGAATTCTCACAAACAAACAGTTGTAGGGATTCTTCGTGAATTATGAAGGAGGATTGGTCCACCAGTCGAGTTTAATGCAACAAAAGAAGAAAGCAAGCAAATTTCCTTCACTCCAAAATACCGTTGTAACTTACCTTCAAAGCCATTTTTGAGCCCTGATATTCAGTTCAAACAGTGCTGATGTTTCGAATGCAAAGTAACGCAGAAAGATAAATCAAATAGCCTACAATCTCAAAGAGGTTAGCTTCCGAATAGTAAACTAAATAGGAACAACTTACGTCATATGTGTCATGAATTTGTATACGGAAATCCAACTGTATAAGCCTTGTAGAGGAATTATGGTGAATTTTCTAGAAAGCCAACGATATGAATGGCTGAGCACTGCTTCACGTGGCAGCGCGATGTAAGCGTTTGAAGTTTTGAGACACAGTTCACGATAATCTTGATTTAACTAGATTGAGATTATTAATGGATTTGATAGTTCAGACTAGTGCAAAAGTGGGGAAGAAAACGCGATAATTTGCGTAAATGCAGAAATATAAGGCTTTAAAAAAGAAGTAAAATTAGGGGTTGGACGAGAATGTTACAAGAAAAGGTGCATGGAAGGGGTATTTGGACGAGCTGACAACTGAACGCGCGCGCCATTCCCTTGAGCCTGCAGCAATACGCTGCCTGCGTGCAAGGTGTAGGTCGCGGTGCGAATAATCAACCACTACAGCTTTTACAGCGCTAAAAACTCGTCCGTCTCAGGTGTGTACATTGGCTAAGCCAGTTTTTAGACTTCTCTTACGCCCTGTCTTGACTGTTTGTGGACCCGACAGTACCATTATGGTGATACACGTGTACACAAAGAAATCTGGCTGCTACATTTACGGACGAACGGTAAGATAAAAGGAAAGCTAGGTCTAAAAGCTCTAACGGTTGAAAACAAGTGAGAGATGTGTTTACTATCGGGTTCCAAATAAATAGGACAAAAGCAAAAATAATCGCACGATCCATGACTAAACAATTAACGTTATAACATCTTCAAATTACTATTTAGCCTACTACCAACTATCATCTGAGCCCTTTACCTTATAGAAACACAATCGAATAGTGAAAAATGAAAATTGTAGATCCTAGACCCACAACAAGCCCATCTTCTTCACCAGGATATTCTATTACGAATTATTCTAAACACACCGATACTATCTCAGCGTTTGATACATCTTTCGAATTCCTGTCGATCAATGACCACAGAATCTTCAGCTAAGGCCATCCCTGATGCTACGAGTCAGCTACTGGCCCTACCCAGTTTTCAAATATCCTACTACAAATAACGCGCTATTGTGTGTATGTGTATGTGTATGTGTATGTGTATGTGTGTGTAAAGGTAAGTGCAGTGACGGGGACCGATTAAGGGTACTAAATTAAGAGGAGATGAAAATTGGTTTAATTTATTTCTGCTAACAGGTTACGACCACTACTCAGACTCAATAAAGGACTACGTTTTCTTTTCGCTTCGATATCATTCCTGATAAAACTTATCCGTCCGCTAATAATTTTGTAGTCCCCTCCAATGATACATCCGTAGAGAAAGGAAACTTCATTGAAAAAGACATTTGATTATGGGTTATTATGATTCGACAACATTTATGAGCATCATCCAAGGCTTTGGTTACCCAACAGTTGAACCTTCAATGGGTCATTATTTCTAAGATAAACAGCAACATATTGAGACATCTGATAAAGGCATAAGCATCTGCACATTTCGAATACCTTATGCATGCCCTATAAGTCCTCTGTTGGATTTCGTATTGCGAAAGGTAACATTGTTCCAAATTAGGGAAAACCGATTTGCATCATTACAACTCTGCCATCAGAAGGAGGGAAGCTCCTCGTTAGCCGTGCAACCCAGCTGGTAACTACGTAAGTGGTAACGAGACAATTTACAAATTCAACTACAAGTGAGGACTGTTGCTAAGGGAGTATGACCACCTGTACTCCTGCGCATATTTTATTTCATTATTATTGACATAGACTTAGCTACTGCGCATACATATTCTACTTTATTATTACTGACATAGACCTAATGCCAAGAATCCCAAAGCTGTAAGTAGAAAGATGGAGCGGGAGTGCGCCGCTACCTAATGCTGCTTTCCGATCGATTAAGCTGGAATTCAAAAGCGATGAAAAAAGGATTATGAATAGCTATTGGACTTCGTCTGCTTTTTTTTTGAAGTGGCATATAATACTGTAGCCGTGTAAAACCTTTCCAATGATGAAAGTTTCCGAAAGGAACTCAAAAACTAACAACGAGAGCTGAAATATTTGGCGGCACTTCTACGGTAACGCCGTGCGTCTTTCCGAAAACTCCATATTATATTATACGTTGCATCAAACAAAAATAGACACAAATGCTGAGTCTTCGTTCCCACAGTAACAAAGAGTACCCGAGATTGAGTTTTGCTCCAGAACTTTTTGTGTACCACTTTCCCTTGTCTCTTTCTATCGCCTTATTCATCTAGCCATATCACCGAGATTTATGAACTTCCCACCTTTCAAGTATAGTTCAAGACAGTGAACGTGGATGTAGCACCATCACTACGATGACCGTTCGCCGTTATTCACAGCTTCCCAATCGATACACACTGGAAGAAATTGCCCTAGCAACCGATGTCTGACAAATAGAAAAACTGTGTTCGAGTGATGTGTATTCTGTTAACGTCGGGACCTGCAACCCGAAAAACTGTCGCCTTTATCGCGTAATGCAATCAATAAGTCACGTATGTAGTTAGGCGAAAAAAATGCAATTGAAGCAAAGAGATGTACACGTCACCAAGAATTCATCGTCAGGTTATTTCTGTAATGAGGGTAACTGATCTGTCCTATTAGGACGTTTAGGAAGTATCCACCAGAAATTCACATTTCTTCAAATTTTTTCTGGACTATTTATTTATTTATTCAAATATACCTCAAGGGTGCGCCAATTAAGAACACAAAGAAGAAGAATTCGGAAACTATGTTTTCATTTGGCCTATAAACAAAGAAAAAGAGAAGTGCATAACAACAAAAACAAGATAAAGGGATCAGAATTAGACAGCGGACAGCGTGAGAAAAGCAGATAAGTTAGCACGTCGAGATGTCATTAAAAAAGAGAGGAGCTGGGGAATTACATTGTGAGGTCGATAAGGTTGTTTTCTTCTGTCAAGCAGATGAGGGGTCCCCCCGCAAGATCCTGGTCCTTGATCCAGAATGCAAAGAGACAGAAGAACCGAGAATTGCTGACAATTTACTCCGTTACGAACGAATTCGTTCGGAACCCCGGGCGAACAGACCAAGGGGGACTCAAACGAGGGGTTCATCAAACCGGAGGATCCTAAAACAACTAGGACCCACAGCTAACGCCCACAACACGACGAATCAGAATCTGCTGTTTGCATTGCTACCTGCCTGCCTCCAGAAAAAATGGAAGAAAATGAATTGCAGAAAGGATACCGGGAGGTAGAACTAGCACGCCTGTGATCATTTGATTTGTATCACGCATGAAATAATTCACATATACCGTGAAAGCAACACGAAGTCTGAATCGTTATGGGTTTTCGAGCCAGGAGAAAAGGAATTATTACAGTAGATTTCCTGCGAAATAGAAGAGAGGAATGCATTGCACTGCATCGCATTGCATAGAACACAGGAAGTCGTCAAGTTCTCGAAATTGGTTGTGGTTCCCGAAAATCTCGAAAAGAAAAGTCAATCAAGCCGTTAATACTGTGGAAATGTTTGTCGAAAGTACAAAGCAGATAACCTGTAGGATAAACATCTACGCAGTAACTGCTTGAAAAAAGTAAAGGGTTTCAGATATGCTCTCGAATATGCAACGTTCGCAATAAATCGATCTTGCTTAGCCTTTTTTTTTTGAATGTTCTGCTGTCGGGTGCCTGAAGCACCTCAGAGGGAAGCAGTTCAAGCCACCTGGCGCAACGATAGAAAAAATTGTTGAACATCAAAGAGTGCTGCCTAGGATGAATGTTGGCGTAGTGAAGGTTGAAGACACTCAACCTTTCACTTGTGGGTCTGAAGCACCAGTATATACTAGCACACAGCTTCATCTCTTTTCGAAGTACTCCGAAACAGAACACTAGATCACCCGCTACGCATCTGTATTGCAAGGACCTGAGGGAAAAGCGTTTGAGGCGCGTACGAGGGTAAACGGGGTCGGCCAACACAAGGTGTGGACCTAATCCAAAGAATACGCGAGAATACGCGCTGGACTCGTTCTATGCTGAGGATTTTTTTTGAAAAATGGGCTTCAAATCTGCGAGCAATACTCTAGATAGGATAAGACATAAGTTTTGTAAAGACGTAGTTGTATGGTTGGGTCAGAGCATCTGACGTTCGTCACCATAGCGAACATGACGGCGAATGCTTTTCTTACAGCCTCATCGATTTGGTCAGAAAACTTGAGAGTGGTATCAAAAATATTCCAAGGTCCTTAGTCGAGTCACAAGTTGGGAGACTTATTCCATTTACGATGTAGTCAGTTGCAGCGAGTTCCCAAAATGCATCCCCAAGCATTTGCTGAGATTTAAGGGAATATCCCAGTCGGATGCCCATACTCTCATTCTCTCAACTAACACTCCAGAGCCTTTTGTATGACTTCTCTATTTAATGTCATCAGCGTAGACTTGTACGTGAACATCGCTGCATGTTTTGAGTATTTGGGGCAACTCGATAGTGTAAATCAAAAACAGTGAAGGTGGTAGTACTCCACCTTGGGAAACCCCGCTGGCACAGATGAATTCAGAAGAGTAACTAGTACCAACACGAACCGTTATGTTTCTGTCATTAAGGTACGGCTTTACCCAGTCAAGAGCTCTACCCCGAATTCCGTAGTGCTCCAGTTTGTTAATGAACTTAGGATAACAGAAGTTATCAGTTCTGTTAACGTTGGAGAGGTCGAGATAAATAATGTCTACAGACTTTCCACGGTTTCTAGCCCAGCAAACATCATACAGAGTATCAAGCAAGTTAGTACATGCAGAAGCCCCGGGTAAGAAACCGTGTTGCTCAGCCGGGTTGAGGTGGAGCTTCCGAAACCATGCTATTGGGTTGTAACATAAGTTCGTAGAGTTTTGCGTTAGAGTTATTTTACAACGATTTATTTTGTTTTTTAGCAAACTGTATGCATTCATTTGAAAGAGCTCTTTCTCCTCTACAAAACTATTTTATTCGTTTTTAGGATAATTAAATTGTTCGTCTTTTTTCGGGTTCAGAAATGGAATATCCAGGGAGAAAAAACTAGCATTTTCGACATCTGCTTTTCTTTGCTTCTCGTCAAGGTCAAAAAAGCAGCCGAAACCGCTCGGGACATATGCAGTGTGTACGGGGAAGGTGTCTTAGGTGTGTCTACTGAAAGGTGTGGGTGGCCCTAGGGAAGGCGCCAAAGCCGAGAGTCAAGCAAGATCTTCACCCGAAAAAAAGGTTATGATCTGCGTTTGGTGGGACTGGGTAGGCAAGGTGCATTAGGAAACTGCTCGAACGAAACGCCACTGTCAACAAGGAGGTCTACATTACCCAGCTAAACAGTGTAAATGAGGCTATTCGGCTGAAAAAACCTTATAGAGGTGGTCAAGTCATCTTGCTCCACATCAACACCAGGCCCCATATTGCTCAAGTCGTCAAAACAGCACTCCAAGAGCTTGAATGGGGATCTTCAGCATCCACCGCACTCTCCGGATCTTGCACCTGCCGACTATCACCTTTTTCGCTCCATGTTAAACCCAATGAGGGGTGTTACCTTCGATGGCGAAGGGGACCTTAAAACTGGCTCAACAAATTCTTCGACACCACATCGGCCGATTTTCGGCGAATCGTCATCAACAAATTAGTCGAGAGATGGGAGGAGGTCGTGAACAGTAACGGAGGATACATCATTGGTTAATTTATTATTATAATTATTGTTTTTTGGTTCAAATAAATTTTTGTGAAAAAACTCTACGAACTTATGTTACAACCCAATAGTAACTTTCTAAACATAATTTCCTCCATGACTTTAGCAGGGGTGGGTGTAAGGCTGATAGACCTGAAATCAGCAACACTAGCAGCTCCAGGGTGCTTTGGAATGGCAGTAACGATAGCTTTTTTCTAAAGGCAGGAGAACTGTCAAAGAAGGTGACTCACAGCATTTTCTGAAAATGATATGAGGTATATCATCAAAAGGCTCACTAGTTAAAGGCTTCAAATTTTTCAGCACCAAACGAACGTCATAAGGGTGAAAGCAGATATTAGATAGACTACGGTGGATATACTTCAAACTATCTTCAACATCACCATCAGCAGCAGTCGCATCCAAGAAGACACTAGTATCGACCCAGATCTTTAGCCTTAGCAGAGTCATGCGCATGGGCATGGGAATAAAATTGAGGCAGTATTGCTTCAGG
Organism: Haemonchus placei; assembly: GCA_900617895.1. Lineage (NCBI taxonomy): Eukaryota > Metazoa > Nematoda > Chromadorea > Rhabditida > Trichostrongylidae > Haemonchus > Haemonchus placei. The sequence goes on along the minus strand of UZAF01000003.1, from coordinate 22,452 downwards.
TGGATGAATATCAGCAAAGGCATCAAAATTTCATATAACGTGATAAAACCATCATGGGAGTTTTTTTCTAGTTTTCAATGAAAAAACTGTATGCAATGCAAAAGTTCGGCCCTTCATAAAACCCGACCCTTAGTCTCTCCCACATGAAGCGCCACCCTTACCACTTCTCCAAGCCACTGCTAGAGAGCCCGGAGCGGTATCTTCCCCTCGAACACTGCGTCGCGCTCGCCGAGCCCGCCGCGTATCGCAGAAATGCGATGGAAGATTGGAGCGCACAATTTGTGAGTTCAGAGTTCTTTAATTATTTAAATTTGCTGGCTGCCTCTTCAATTCCAATGCGGTCTTGATCGTCGATAATATTGGAGGAGTCATTACAAACATTCAAGTATAAGAAACATAAAAATGAGAAAGAAACCGAAAAAACAATCAAAAGCAATCAAATAATTATAATCAAGTAAATAATCAATCAAGCAATCCTGTCGATTGGTGGGAAGGCGGGATAGGTACGATAATTGCAGTTTGAAACCGCGGAAGAACTGAAAAAGATTTGTTGCATGCCGCAGAGCCAACGTGAGGAATCGGGGAGAAGTTCCGTCAACTCTGGAGTGCGAGGTACATCTATGTGATTTGAGTTCTCTTATGTTAAGTCTCACCTGAAGCCACCCTCATAACTCCGTTTGGACAATCGCTTGACAACTTGGAAAGCAGTTTTGAAATCAGAACCCAAAAGTACGTCTAGCACTGTAGGTCTTATGACAAATGGCCACTCCGACTTGGGATCCTTCCCTGGTAAGATCAAAAATTCACCACTCTGTACAGGGACGTCTTTAACATTCCACATTCTTCCTGTAAATGAAGTCATAATCATTAGTCATTAGCTGTGAAATCATCATCACCACTTCCTATATTAAAAGAATTCGTTTCTGCCTATCTGTCTCGATTCGATAACACCTGAAGAGGTCGGGTAAGCATTGGGATGGCTGGGATGGAGCTCATTTTAATGAAAGACGCGTTTTTTTGTGACGCACACGTTTGTGTGAGCCTAACTGGTAACCCATGAAAAACCAAAGGTGTGTGTAAGTTCGTGCGATTCGAGCTGCGCGCGGCAAATTGCGCGGCGAAATTCATAGCTATTCTGACGAATTTAGCGCCTATTATTGGGGCCCGAATTCGCAGTAAAGTAGATTAGTAGGGTTAGCCGATCATATAATCTACTCTACTTCAAGTTTGTGCCCCAATAATAGGTGCCAGGGGCGTTCGGAAGGCCACGAACTTCGCCGCGCAATTTGCCTCGCGCAGCTCGAATCGCACGAATGTACCGTCCCCCAAAAACCACCATTTACATTGCCATGGCAGTCAAGGAATGAGTTGAGCGAAAGAAAACGGGGCTTTTTTTAAAGTAATGGCAGACATACAAGGCTGTTAAAACAGAATGATGTAACTATCAAGACCATCAAGATTGCCTGACGTCGGAAAATTGGCTTCAAAACATTGACAACAATGTGGTCATTGCCAAACAGCAACATACGTTAGTATCGAAACCATAGGTTCTTAGCCGGAGTGCGGCGGCTCACCTTCCTGCTCCTAGGCGAAAAACTAGATTATAAGTTCCAGGGCTATACGCGACGATTTACATCGTTTTACAGCAGTTGGTCGTAGAGAGCTGCTGAGTGACTCTGCTTTTTTCCTTCCCCCTCACAGTGCCACAGCAAAATCGATTTCAGGATGGTTTATGAAATTGAGTGGACGTACTACATGGTTGTAACAAGGTTCATAAGATAAGCACATGTCAATAGCAACGCACAAGAATAAGAGTCCCATACCCGGAAATGCATGTATTCGCGAGTTTCGCTGATAAATTGGGCCGGTAAGCAATTGGACGAAATGAGAAGAACGAGCTCTGAGAGTGATTTAATGAGGCCTCTGCGAGCGCATGTGAAGAAATACATGCATGGAAGGATTACTTACACTAGATGACCACTGGGCGCTGCATACTATGATGGACGATGAACACACGCATAAGATTGGTTTTACACCATCTTTCATTCATTTGTGGATTCACTTGCATTCATTGATCAATCTTTCAAGCCAGATTATCCCCTCAAACAAAAACATCAGCAGTGAGTTTCTATATTCTCGCACTAAACGGATATATCAGGCTGAGTGGCTTGTATTCCATGGAAGTCATTTTAAATAGAACCCTATCTATGAATAAAGTTACAATCACTACAAGCTCTTTTACTCTACGCTGATGATATCGCTGTGATAGTGGAGAGCAGAGAAGAACTAGGACAAGATGCACAAATGGTAGAAAGCGGAGGGGATAAAGGGCTCCTGCTGAACGTGACGAAGACCAAGTCCATAGTTCCGAGGAGTGCACGGAGTCTGTGGCCGACGGCCGCAGGGAAGCTGTTGAAAAGGTTCAGGACTTCCGATACCTAGGGAGTGATCTAGCCGCTGATGGTAAAGCCAGAATAAAAGCGGCACTGATGAAGTGGAAAGAGTCCACCGGTATCCTCTGCGACTGTTGATGCTCCAGGACTCTAAGAGGAAAGTTGTAGCAGAAAGTGGTAGGTCCCATGGTGCTCTACGGCAGCGTACTTTCCGGCAATGGTCAATAATTTGAGATGTAGATGTTACGAGCACGACCTTCTTTTATATGTGCAACATATCAAAATTCGTTTTTCATCTGTGCCACCATTTGCACCAATTCAAGCAATTAATGCCGAGTTTCGTCTTGAGGAACATTAGTACAACATCAATTCAATAAGATAATAGAAATAAAACAGTTAAAAAGTTAATAAAAGCTAGGCAAAGTTCAGATTCACAGACATAATGAGCGAAGCGCCAACCTTCAGTCTAATTTAGTTTGCTCTTACGATAAACAGTACAAGTGGCAGTTCATTCTCGTGTTCCACCGTCCCATATACTAATCAGCTTTTCGATAAAATTGACTAAAGGCAAAGCTCATGCAAAATAAAGCCCAATGGCTTATCTGCGCAAAGTAACCTTGCACGTTCAAGCACATTAGCTGGATTAGCTTGCACGTTCAAGTACGTTTGCGGATTAGCTAAAAAGTAAAAACCAAGATTTGTTTTTCATAGTCTAAGCTTTTGCCCACAACTCGCCATCCCAGTGAATCCGCATCGCGTACTGCGCCAAAAAAAACAGTAACAACGTCGAGTTAAAGCATGTTCGACCAGAAAGGCTCACATTCACCTAAGCAGACGGGGGAAAATAGTGTACGGAATAAAGTGCAGGAAAGCGCAAGGGCGTGTTCTGATCGATTTCTGGAAGGACTAAGTATTTCCTCCACAATTTGCCAGCGTCGGGAGAGCTTTATTCTGATATTAGGTTAGCAACTAAATGACTGTGTGTTGTTTTGATCTCTTCGATATTACTTCAGACATTTGTCTTGAAAGGTGTATACCTGCTTTTCGGAGCGGTTTTTATTCAGAGAGTGGGTACATACAGGAGTATATCATTCTTTATACATGCTTGAAAAAATATTTCTCCTTCGCAAAAAGTAGCTATGTTTTACTCAAGATAAGCGCAGTTGACGTGCTCACCAAAATAGTTTTAAGAACCGAACTTGCAAAAAAAACAACCACTGAGTACCAAAAAGGCAAGACACTGTGCAACTAATCAGAAGCATATCAAATTCGTGGATTATCGAACACATAGTCTACGTCCAGCTTACCATCTAACCACTTCTGCAGAAGAATTCTTCATTCGATTCCTGAGTATTATTGCTATTGCTATTGATATTGCTTCGCGTCGAGGTGCGAAGTGACCTCATTAGTGACTAACCTCATCTTAATTACGCGACTCCCCTTAATCGTGACTAACCTCAACTTACCTATGGAAGTGATGGCAATGGTGAGAATGGTGAGAAAATGAAATCCCAAGAAAAGTAGTTTTTAGCGTAAAATTTTCATGGCCTTCGGTTTTAAAAGTTCTATTACCATATGGAATAGGAAAATTCGAGGGTCATTGAAATGAAGTTTTATTACTATGCAAGATGATAGAAATTCCAAAAAAAAATCCAGTAAAATCTTAAGAAGCCTAATTTTTCTAATAAAAAGTGTAAAAATAATAATTAAACAACTCAGATGGTCTTGTTCGTCACGAATTTTGACATCTTTATGCAAAACTCCTCAATTTGCATGTTATTTGCTCCTCTCTGATGAACTTCGTCGAACCTTAGAAAATGTTTATGAGTTACATCGTGTAGAAACGAGAGTAAGATCCCTTTAAAATATCAAACCTTTCCATTTCTTCGAATACGAGATTACATAGTAAGGTTCTAAACAAGATAGCTGTATATAAATTGCGCACCCACCAGCTTGAATAGTAATAGTAATGACCTTTCTTTGATGTGCTGAATTTAGCCTGAAGTTTTGTAATATTCCATGAGAAGTGTGAAATGGCCTAAGTGATCGGCCGGCGGGCGTTCAGTGTCCTTTCAAACACGAGATGCCCCAATATCAAACAACTACGCCGCTTCTGTAAATGTTGTTTGATATCACAGATCAGTGGAAATTCAAAAAAAAAGAAGTTTTTTACATCTTACACGGACTCCATTTTTATGACCCTTGAATTTTTCTATTCCATATTGTTATAGAACTTTTAAAACCAAAGACCATGAAATTTTACATCTTACACGAACTTCATTTCAATGACCCTCGAATTTTTCTATTCCATATGTTAATAGAACTTTTGAAACCAAAGACCATAAAAATTTTACGTTAAAAAACTACTTTTCTGGGAATTCCATTTTCTCACTCTTCTCATCATTGCCATCACTTTCATAGGTAAGTTGAGATTAGTCACGATTAAGGGGAGCCGCGTAATTAAGATGAGGTTAGTCACTAATGAGGTCACCTCGCATCTTGACGCGAAGCAATGTCATTCGAGACTAACGTCGCACACCCACACGTTCTTTTCCTTCAAGTTTCCGATTAAAAATGATCTCTAATGGATCTTCAAAAAAAAAAGCTACAAAAAAAATCTTCTAAAATCATTATCCAGAAAGGTCCATGCTATCGCAGCTATCCTGTGTTAATGTTGTTCTTGTAAATGGAGGTGAATGTGAAGACTGAATTAAAGGCTTTCAGAACCAGCCAAGAAAAATAGCAGCCTTTCTTGGCAGGACACCATGGGAGGGAGTGTGCTCTCGAAATTGAGAACCTCGAGAATTTTTTCTACTCCAGTCATTTTAGTGTTGTTTCCAGAATTCTTGTCAAATATTACGCGCACCGATTCCGACGATCGTCACAAAGTGGGAGACCTTTTCATTTATTACATTCGTGATTCGATTAAAACAGTAGGGTAGTCTCCTCGCAGTTTTGTGCGAGATCTTCACCCCTCCCCCCTCCTCATTATATGGCCATTCTTCAACTCCCCTGGAATTTTGCTTCAGTTGAATTGCTTTGTATTTTGCTGTCATTTTATCGTTTTGATAGATGACGTGCCAATGAGTGAATACAGTGAGGAGCGGGAAAAGAACGAGGTTTATGATCAGCTCAACGAGTATTTTACTGACGTATTGAATGCCTGCTGGAACCGCCCAATAAACGTTCCTCAGAATATTGAACAAGTAATGAAATGTGAACTTTGCGGCAAAATGAGGGAAAATGTGCTATCTACGGCTCCTATACTGAAGAACTTTTCAGCAACTTAGAAAAGCACACCAGTCTCAGTAGAGAAGGCAAAAGAGTAAAAGGAACTGATCGCATCAAGAGATTCGTGTCTGTTTTCTGCTTAACGATCACTTGACGGACGTAGGAAACCAGTACACCTCGAAGCCCACAAATTTAGCTTCGTTTTTTGTGACAACAATTGTACGCAAGAAGGAGAGGAGCGGGAAGAAAAGAGTGAACTAGAAGCAAATAGAATTTTCTGTGACAGTGAACATTGATAAAGCTAAATTAAATATCCCCAATGTCGCGTATCTCTCCCCATATATTGAGTTGTAACATAAGTTCGTAGAGTTTCGTGTTAGGGTCATTTTACAACGATTCGCTTTGTTTTTTGGCGAAGTGTATATACTCATTCGAAAGAGCTCTTTCTCCTCTATGAAAAAGTTTTATTCGTTTCTTTTTGGATAATCTAGTTGTCGTCTTTTCTGGCTCAGAATTGGAATATCCGGGAGGAGAAAATCAGCATTTTCGACATCTGCTTTTCATCGAGGTCAATAAGCAGCTGAAGCCGCTCGGGACATATGCAGTGTGTGTGAGGAAGGTGTCTTAGGTGTGTCTCTGGGTGGCCCCAGGAGAGACACCGAAGCCGGGAGTCAAGCAAGACCTAAGCTCAAAATAGGTCATGATTTGAGACTGGAAAGGCACGGTGCACTGGGGAATGCTCGAACGAAATGCTACTGTCAACAAGGAGGTCTACATTGCCCAGCTAAATCGTGTTAGTGTGGCTATTCGGCTGAAAAGATCCAATAGACAAGGTGAAGACATCTTGCTCCACGACAACGCCAGGCCCCATAATGCCCAAGTCGTCAAAACAGCACTCCAAAAGCTTGAATGAGAGGTTCTTCACCATCCACCGTACTCTCCGGATCTTGCACCTACCGACTGCCACCTTTCCGCTCTCTGTCAAACCAAATCAGGAGTGTTACCTTCGATGGCGAAGAGGTTCTTGGAAAGTGGCTCATCAACTTCTTCGACACCAGACCGGCCGATTTTTGGCGAAACGGCATCAACAAATTGGTCGAGAGTTTGGAGGAGGTCGCAAACAGTAACAGGAGGATACAACATTGATTAATTTATTATTATAATTATTGTTTTTTGTTAAAATAAATCTCTGTGAAAAAACTCTACGAGTTTATGTTACAACCCAATATTATACCCCGTATATGTTTTGTCAGATGGCATACACATTGATTATCTACAAGCTTCCCTTGATGCTCCTCACAATTATCTAACTGAAACATGTTCAGCTTTTTTTACTCTTGTATTATGAGTTGCTTCAAAAGCCTCTGGCTTGGTTCGAAAATAGCATGTCTTGGGAATCACAGAAGGGATATTATTAATATAATCACAGAAGCGATACCAAAACTAATTAAGTGACCAGCGAACGGAAAACGAAAATGATTAAAGACGCAGTGAAAAGTTAGAATCCTCGATAGAAAAGTGATGGAAAGATAGAACCGGAAATTTTAGAAGAAAAGCCAACTTTTTTTGCGGAAGCCTCTGTCGAAATCAATTTTTCATGGGTCCCCTCTATATGGCAAGCCTCCATCACTGCTCCTCATTTTGGTGAATATGCGAACAGCTCGAACATATTATTGCATATAGTTGAAAAATTTGTAGAAAATAAGAAATACTGCACAAATGTCTACAAACTACTGGGTCAAGAAAGCATGTTTATATGTCAGCCACTGTAGTGCAGTGACAGAACTACTGCCGATTATCTCCTTCTCATATTTTCCATGGGTCTACATTAATAGTTTCTTTTCGAACGAACTCATGCGTGTACCGGCAACTAAGCCATGCAATAATAAAAAATCAAATGCAATATCTCTTACAGGAAGTTATACCCAGAAATAAATCAGGGATTTGACTTTTCCCTCTGTGCCGTGGAACTGCCGAGAAAAAACGTGCCTTCAATTGGAACATTGAACATCCGGATCAGATGCAGAAGGGAGCAGTAACTGGAAAAACATTCTACAAATTACACAAAGAAATCCATGTGCTGGTGCTTGTCATGACCGTCAAAAGTTCAACAAAACGCTACGACGAGACAATTCTCTGTGAGCTGACGCCTACGAAATGCTGCAAGATCCCACATCTTATTAATTCCCGGAAGGACCATCGAGTGGTGGACGACGCATATTTGCTAGGCTCTTCATTGACATGCTTTCCTTCCTTGCCTTCATTCCAAGAAGGCCACAACAGGCTCGCCACATACATTTTTTATCAAATTTTCAAATGACTCCGGGAACAAATCAAGCAAATGCACTCTACTTGTCAGAGGCTTCGATCAAAGCTAAAGTATGTGCTTAGAGGCTGCAGTTGCTTTTCGTGAACCGACCTAGGACGACCACACTTTAAAGCTAAAATTTATAGACGGATGCTTGTTCAGAAAACGCATTCATTCCCGCGACACGCATCTCGTTCTGACTGGAACCAAAAATGAAGGTGAACCGATTAGGTGCTGCCAACGATAAGGCCAAAAACAGTTCGAAAATTGAAGATGAATAAAATGATGCGAGTTATTTCGCAATTCCATAGCACCATCATACTATATATGAGCCAATTCACGTGAAACAGAAATAAGGCAGCATGGACTCTCTATGAAAATGGTGAAAATCACATCAGAAGTGTAGATATGATTAAAAAAGCTTGTTGATTTGGGTAAAGACAAATTTTCGAAAAATAAATGTCAAACAACTTGTTTGACTTGTACAAAAATAGCCTGTTCTATGCCTCGCTTACCACCAATGGATGATAGCTCCTTACAACAACTTTGTTACGCTCTTCAAACCACTCAATGCGGCCCCAAGAGTGCAAGGAGGTCACACAACGATAATCAAAGCGTGTAAAATCTTGACGGGTAACAGAAAAGAGGGCCATTCTCGTGGTCTTTTTCGATAGTGATTTTTTCAACTAATCTTGAAAAGGAAACCCAGGAGAGCTGAAAAAGACTCAAGCGACATGATTTTGCAATCGTGGTAAAGGATTTTCCATTGCAATAAGTAAAGAAAAGTTCAAGGGAAAAGCTGTTGAGGAGAGGGTGAAGCATGCGTTATAAATGTGCTCTTGAACGCCGGAAGCGAAAAATTGCAAGCACAAACACATAAACCGCCTAATATTATTGATGTATGTAAGATCTAAGCAATTTCGACAGAATGCACCTATTGATTCCATGAGAGTAAAACATAGCGTGACGGAAGGGATGAACACGTAATGCAGTTGCTAGCCTCACGAGTTTGCCGCATAGACCCGAGTGTGGGCTGGTCACGAATTCGACACAGTAACACGGGTAAAAACGCATGTGCTACAGTTGACACGTGTTCGCCATTCACCAACCGTTTATCGATCGAGCAGATCAGCCGTACTTTAATAGCATAGAGTGCGTCGATGAATAATTGACATGGAGTGTATAGAGCTGCAACAGACAACTGTCGACTATTAAGATGTGACAGCGTGTCAGTCGCCAGCGGTCGAACCAGACATTGCCTCGCCGTCGCAGGCGATTTTAGTGGCTGTAGACGAATAAAGTCTACAGCTTTCGAGACTCTACTACTCCTCTGAAATCAGAAATTTCCCAAGCGTTTTCATGAGCTTTTAAATTAATGAAAAAGTTGATGTTTCTCTTTCCAATTAGTTCTTTCCAGACTACTCAGTATTGGCAAGAAAAACTGGAATACAATAGTATTATACTACATATTTCAGTCAGGCTCGGAACTGTGCATGTGGGCAGTGATTGAGTCGCGTTTCCGCAGATGATTACTTAGACTTTTTGAAAAACAACAGAGAGAAGGTGAAAGTATGTAGTCACTGTATTTAACTTCTGTTTCACCGGATCGTGGCTTTTTTTTAGGAACAGGCTTTTCATCAGTATAAAAAAGACGCAAAGTTGGTCAAGACAGTCAAGCTATGCCCAAGGACCTTCAAATCGTGGCAAGAAGGAAGCAGCTGATGAAATAAGATTACTTTTCCCCTTGAATAGGCATTTCAGGAATCTGGTTACCTTTCCCTCACACTTTGCAGATGAAGCTGCATCACCGAATCAGTTGAGTGACACACATCACTATTCACGTACACGCCTCTTCCATCCATCATTTCACTAGAGCATCGTGAATGACTGCAATGAAAACATCTGTGAAATAGCAATCATGTTCGACTATCATTTAATCTTGGCGTAGTGTAAATGTAACTTGGAGGTCTCTCTGAAGCCCCGACCAAGATGATTTAATAAAGCTTGTATCATCTTGGTCGGGGCTTCAGAGAGACCTCCAAGTTACATCTGAGAAATTCCCAACAGCCTCTAAATATTTAGTTCCCAGTCTTACGAGTTTCATGTAAGAGCAAATTACGGTGGGAACTATAACGTGGGAAAGAAAACGAAGAAGATGCCGAATATTGAAAAAATTTCAACTTCCTGCTTGTACACGCTATCTCAGTGAGGTGCTTCTGCTAGTTCCAGAAGTGATATTCCAACATTCAATGATCGAAACAGAGAATTTAGTAGTGCTGACAATGTAACGATAAAAAATCCTGTCACAGCCCGTTTTGCTTCAGGCATTCCAGTAGAATCGTGATGTCACCATAAATATGGTGACAGCTTTAATGAAGACCGTGATTGCTTTCTTTGGAGGACTTCTCCAAATCTGCACTTTCTTTTATGTTTATCAGTTACCATAGCTCACATATTTGCTTTGGCGCTCGTCAGTTACAAAAAGTGATGAAGCCTCGCAATCATTTAGCGGCCGTTTCTTCTTTTCACGCATTTGGTGAGTTTTTATCCGAAATCGCTCCTCGTTTGGATATTTCCCGCATGACTGCCTCTTGAATCGCCATGCGTGGGCAGGTCAACGACCAGCCTTAGGACGGTCATCTTGTTTAAATTACGACTTCTTTTTTGAATACAATTGCTTGGAAATGATCACGCTACGAACCCTGCAGAAACACGAGAAAAATGAATACCGAATTGCATGTATGTTCTAATTCAATGAGAATAATTTCCCCTGAGCCAATTCAATTGTATCCACGTAGGTTCTAGAAGCATAGTCAACTTTCTGACGAAAAAGAGTTTAGGAGAAAAAACACTCGTCCTAAAGTGGATACAAATATGAATATGTACATATCGCAGAAATCAATGACATCTGCTATCACGCGTTGTAATACCAACAAGACGATGCCGTCGAAATACATCTCTATTAATCGTACTGTAAGTCGCGCTGTATTAGAGAAAGGGTACATTCACTCAGAACTGAATGGACGCGGCAAACCGAGCGACGGAACTCGTGGTGATTAAAACGGCTTTGGCGCCTATCATTGGGGAGCGGGTTCCATGTAGATTGGACAATTAGGGCCAGCTGATGCTCCTTGTCTATCTCACTTCAAATTTGTTCCCCAATGATAGGCGTCGGAGTCGTTTTAATCACCACGAAGTTCGCCGCGTGGTTTGCCGCGTCCATCCAGTTCTGTGTGAATTCCCCCCCCCCCCCCCTGTATTAGCGCGGCGATCAGATGATGATGTTTCCAGATAATTCACCAAAGAAGCGCTGAGCAAGAGGACGGCAGCGAGGATTCAAAGAGGTGCAATGCCGAGGGACGGCATCTACTGTCCGAGGGACGGCATCTGCTGTCCCTCTCCCGCACGGGGGCGAAATCCTGGCTACGACCACCATATACCATCGGAATGTTATTCTTCTGTGTGTCACTTGTGTCGCTACGTGTTTCTGTGTGTCGCGGTACATTTATGATCTATTTTGGACAATTTACGAATTGGTCATAATCAACAGTTTTTCCACAAAAGCAGTAGTGATGCACGCTCCGCTATACGCGCGAGCTTACTGTACCTCAGACTTGGTGATCAAACCATAAAAATAAAAAGACAGCAACCAACAAGGATTAGAAGAAAAAGGAAAGAACGATAGAGAATTGTGCTCTAGGACTGGTCTTGTGGCTATAAATACCCATCTTCGGGTCAGGTAATTCTTTTCATGTGACTTTTGCGCAACTGACGTGGGTACGATTGGGCCCGTTCGTGTCCAGCTGCCAGCTGCGCTTTGTTTTCAGCAACTTGTCCTTCTTGGGATCAACTTTAGTCAGCTAAGTTTTCCCGCCCAGCTGCACCGGTTTTTACGAGTAATGAAATTCCATCTGTGTATGAATTGAGTACGGTGTTCCTTGTCATTGCGAACGACTTATTTTATGAAGAATTCTACCCGCGACAGGGGTCTAAACCTGTCAGGCGCCGTAGTTAGAAGGAAAATTTCCCTGTAGGAAGGTAACGTGAGTGTAATCGATGGAGTCAGTCCCAAGTTGTCTTGAGGTTGTGTATAGTACCCTAGGGTCTGAGGTGAGCCGTGCATCGTTGTAGTTGAGTAATTTGTTGGAGTAATTCGTACGATATGAGGTTGTTTCAGGGACGTTGAATTGTGTTGTCGACGGCTCTAGGAAATGTACAATAGGCCTACCAATAGTAGCATTCAGCACTATTTTTTTTCTCGAAAATGCACGTGCTTAAAAAAATAAAAGCAAATTAACAAAAAAAACCGTAATCGTGGTTATTAGTTTTATATAGATCACGTTGTCTTTCAGCTGGGTGCTTTTTATACGGATTCCACCGCGGAGGACCCGAAAGGCCCGTTCTGAAAATCAGTTGTGAGTAGTCCTCGCCATTTGGAAAGTCCCCAGCCGTAGCAAAACTTGGTTTCTCGTTTCCTCGAGTTGCAGTTATCGAACATGAACATCTCCTGCTGGCAGTCTCTGGAGTATTGTCATCGGCGGCAGAGTTCTTTGACCACATATGATGAGTCCATCGAGTGCGCCGCGTAACTACTTGCCGATCCAATGAAGCAGATAACTTCCAGGATCAGGCCCCGCCGCATCTGTTTCTTGCCTTCTGGCACAAGGTAAGCAAAAATCCCCTCCCACTCTTTTCGGTCATTCGTTTCCCATCTTTGGCACCGCCCACCTTTATTTTTTAAATTCTGAGACTTTCACTTGTTTCCCATCAAGTCTATGATCGATCCCACCTAACAACTTGTTCCTCACTTCTATGTGCTCTGAACTTCATAGCCAACAAAGTATTTCTCGATCCCTTTTTCATGTTTTCCCACGACCACTCGATTGTCTCCACGATCTACAACATTCCCATCGAGTTTCCCACATGCTCTTTCATCATATACCATCTCTTTGTTTCTTACAGCGTTAAGTTTCCAACATCGTCAGATATAGATCATGATAGGGCAGCCTGGAAAGCAGCTTTGGAGTGTTTTGATTCTTTTGTATCATTCCCGAGCTTAAACATCCTTATCGCCAGCATAGATCAGCTTAGGGTCAAAGAAGTAAATGAAGAACTTTCATCAACTTTGAGAAAGAGCTCACTCTGGGATTACGGTATCGTTCTACTATTGGCTGGCCCCGCCCATTCTCAAATATTCAAGAGAGACCTTCGCCTTTTAACATCCGTAACTCCACATTAGTCATTCAAGTCTTGTTTTCTAACTCGATCTTAAGTGCTTGCTGGATCATGGACCAACCGGGACCCACTCTTAATCTAAGGAATTTGAGGCCGTAGTAGCCCTGACACCAACGTCAGACTCTGAGATGCCAGCATCCGCGCGAAGGCCCTACGTGATGCGACAATCCTTGCTGACGTTGAAGTCCGCGACGAAGCCCGTGCCGGGGCGACGAAGCTGGCAGAGACCATCAACGAGGGTAACTCAAGCCTACTCTCGGACTTGAACAGTTCTTTCGCGGCCATAGGGGAACGTACCGACGTGCTGCCTCTGGTCGCTACGGTGAGCCCGGATGGTCCCTTACCACGAATAATCCCATACTCGGGCTCTGGGGAGGATCCCCTACATTACTCAATGTGGCTCAGACGCCTCGAAGATGTTACGAGGATGAGGTCCACTACGTGGACATTTCAACAAAAAGCTTACTTTCCAACGGGATCTTGGATGGGTTAGCTCGAGAGAAAGTGGATGAGCTATCGAATGACGAACGCGAAGATTACTCCCAGGTAGTGGCGCACCTGAAAAAGTCCTTTGAGGGACCCCAACACAGTTATATAACTTGCCAGGCTCTTTCCTCTTCTCAGCAGTAGACTGGCGAGGGCGACGTCGACTTTCGCTAACAGACGTTTGCTGTCGGTGCTGGCAGCCACTTCCGGGCAAGACCCTGCAAATCAAAAGGATAGGGTCTTTGAGGAGTACGTAGCAAGGCTGCAGCCTGATATCCGTTATTATGTAAAGCTCGATATCCCAGCATTTTTCGAGCAGGCCGTCGAAAAAGCACAAACGGTGGGGCAGCTCCTGGCTGAAGCTACCACCGATCGTCTTATAAGTCCCTCTCGACCAGACCAAACAACAAAAGTAAAGGCGGCGGCAGCGACAGAACAAATCTTAGCTGAGGCTTCGAAACACCAAGGAAATCTGACCCCCGGGAGCGAGCTCATTTCCCCCAACAGTCGAGGGATCGACAGTCCCCTCCTGAGGGACGGGCATTAGCAAATTATACTCACTTCAATTGCGGAGGCATTGGGCACTTTTCTCGTCAGTGCCCGTCCCCCAGGGTTCCACTCTAACAGCAGATAGGGTCAACTCGGCGCGGTTTGTCAAGTGCTCGTAACTACTCTCAGGCGTCATCCCGTGAATATTTGCCACCCTCTCGCTACGAGAGACAGGGAACTCTTGGAGGCTTGCGATCAGATTCGCGCCCTTTCGATTTCCTTACAGGAGAATCAGTCAGCATTGATCTGACGCTACAGTTAACGCCTTATTGGAACGCAACGAACAACTAACGAACTCAGCTCTCGGCTTTTCAGCTTCCCGCTCTTCTACAATTCCCATGCCTCTAGTTAAGGTTCTCCTTACCAATTCCATGCTCGTTTGTGCTGTGCTTGGTGAATCGGTTCTGACATCGGCATGTGTCCATACGACCCAGCTGATGCCCTTGCTTAACCTCACTTCGTATAATTGCTCGTGGATTATAACGCCGGTTGAAGAAACCCCCAGAGCATTGTCTGTTCACATTTACCGCCCTAACACTCAGGCACACCTGTGCACAATCGTCGTCCAGTCGGTCACCTTCTTAGGCAGTTCCTCTAGAGCGCGCTATCAGAATTTGACTGAGACTCATGAAACCGTGTCTCTGGAATCCTGCAAACTCATGGTAAGCACCGCAAGTGTGAGCACGGTGTATGACCCAATTAGACGACCTTTGGGCAGAATCATCGAGTGGCCTTCAGCCCCTTTCGGTTGCTGTTCAGAACGCACCGTCGCTAATTGTTTCTTGAACCGAATCGTTGTCCATATGGTCACGGCTCCACTTTTCTCAATTCCCCAGTTGGAAACCTAGCCCAGTGCACCTGCGAGTCCAGAAGTTGCCTCTTGCAGGATGGATCAGTACTCGTATGGACATCCAGTAAGCACGAGTCGTGCCGGTTTACTCCAGTTATGAAGATGAAGGGTCGGCAGCTAGGCGACATTCATATTAGCGATTCCAAAGAGTTGGCACTTCCATGGCGCTCATATGGTGGATTGCGGAGCACGACTTATTCTTTCGGATCAGGGTTATGCCGTTGCACCAGTAATTCGTCGTCCCCATTCCACAGACGTAGACGCGGGAATAGTTACCTCCAATCAACTGCCGGCGCAATTGCTAACTGTAGAAGGTTCAGTAGGACAGCAGTCTCTTCCCTTTTCCATCACGTATTATCCGCTGCGACAGGACGAACCTTCTCGCTTTCGCTCTCCACACGTCTTCAGCCGCTAACTCGACTCTTACTCTTCGCAGTGATATCGCGGCTTCTTCACCCACCAATCAGAATCATTCCTTCTTCAGGTACCGCTATTTTGTCCTTTCTTGACCCTACCACTCTCGCCACACAACAAGCATCCCCAGTTGACTTTTCAATTGTACGTTATTTTTATCTCCAGCGTTAAACTCCTTGCTCAAGTTCTACTCCTTAACTGGTCATTCACAATTAATTCCTCATACTCTCATCACGAACATCGGTATCCCTTCTGCTTTCAGTTCTTCTCTCGCTCTTCCTCTCACAACTTTCCATAAGCTCAGTTTGACCAATTTTAGCGAATTGGTCGAGGACCATCAGTGGCAAGAGTTGTGGCCTGCTGTATCATTGACCATTTTTCGCACATTCGTGCAACCGACGGCAAACAGTCACTTATCTGTTCAATATCGCATAATTTTCATTCATTTTCATTTTGGTCTACTTGTCTCTTGGGTCCTTGGTCGACCTTCGACTTGTGGAACACTTGTTGCGGTATCATTGGAACGTTTCACCTGATTAAGACAATTTTCTTTTTGACTACAACGTATATTACCAGGGTGATCGTTTCTTTGTTGCGCAGATTCCTATTCGAGTTATTCAAGTGCAAGTATTGGTCCTTGTTGACACCGGAGCATCTATCACTCTTACTTGTGTAGATACTATTCCCCTATTTGGAGCACTTAAGGTTCTCCAAAGCGATGTTACTAGCGCAGTCGGCATATCGGGAGTCCCTGTCCAACTTTTGGGTTCGCGGCCCTCTCGTTCGGAAACGGCTCGTTGCCATTTAAACACCCCTTTACATTACAAAGACAGCCTGCATCCCCGATGTAGCAGATGCTTACACTACTATTCTAGGCAACAGCCTCCTCCGCCTGTTATCACCTCGGACTATCGACTATGATAACTCTACTCTTCGCTTTGCCGATCATCACTTAAAGGCACAGTTCACGATAATTTTGGGGTATCCGATTTTTGACGAAAAATGTTAGGTACGGCCTACAGTAGTACAATGGAAAAGCAGAAAATGCGTAAAACGATGAATAAAAAGAAATACAAAGCATAACAAAAGAAGAGGAAAGAGGGGCTGGACGAGTTACACGGCGAAAAACGGCGGTTAAGGGAATTTTCAGGTGAGTAGACGAGTGCGACGTAATGTCTGCAATTTCACACAACGGCTAATTTTGGCTTCATCGTTGATAGTATTTATTATTCTACTGCTGATATTAAGCGAGATTATTGTGTCTGAACCTTTTGATGACGTTGGGAATAATTAATAAGAACAGAATAGAGCAGAATATTAGTCGAATTGTAGGAATACAGCCGAATATTATTACCAGTAGGGGACGGTCGATTAGCTTATTGATTTTTCACTAATGTTGCTCCAATGCGAAAGTGGTGAACGGCAATTAGATTTCGTGGTCAGCCAAGCGAGGGGCGGAGGCTGACCGTGCTTCACTCTCCGGCCCACTAGTGTGCCCTATCCAGAACGTTTTTCGGCTTGATTCCGGCACACATGGTATCAGATGGGGCCTCGAATTCATGCCATGTGAAAATCTCCGAAACCATTTTTATCGTGAACCGTGCCTTCGAAGATATCATGCGCGTCCCTCACCCATCGCCGCTTGGCCGAGCAGACAATGCCCGTTCGCGTGGTCGAGACTACCGTACTCCCATCGTCATCCGAGATTCTTGTCCATTGCGTAACGGGGCAGATCTGTTTCATCTCGCTCGTCCTAGTTTCCCAGAATGACAAGCTGTCAAGCAAGTCGTTAAATCACTTCTGCTGTGATCAATGCTGCGGACCCCCTTCTTTTGGTATCTGATCCGTCATCTCGACCAGAAACACTTTATAGGGGACAGCAGATATCGTTTGCTGTTCCCCTCGACAGCAATGACGATTTACCTTTCTGTTCCTCTCAGTCTAGTTGCCCTTCCTTCAGCGGTGATGCTACGATAAGGGCCGACCGCCCTGAAACAACAATTATCGTTGACTCCTGCAATGTTGATCTGTCCTATGCGGAGGTCTCTGTCGAAGAACGAAGCCAACTGTTCAGTTGTTCTATTTGCTCTATTTCGTGACCGTATTTCCACGGGTTCTTATCCGCCCTCCCCGTATTCCCCTCAAGTTCCAAAAAGAACTAGATGATCACATCAACACTACGTGCTGGGCGTATTGTTTAGAGTGTCACACTTGGGTCCACAACACTGTTCTCGTCAAAAAAGGGAGGTTCTTCAAGAGTCTACCTAGACTCTTGCCCTCTAAACAGCGTTACTGAACCCGATCACTACCCACAACCACGTATGGAAGATATCCTAGCTAAGATAGCCGCTCACAAATTCTATACCACTCTGGATCTGGCATCAGGGTATACGCAACTCTTTCTCTCTCCTGAGAGTCAACAGAATGTGGTTGGGCAACACAACGAGGTATTTACCGATTTGTGTTCCTCCCTTTTGGACTCAAAAACGTAGGTGCGTTTTTGAGGTATTATGTAAGACTACCTCCTCCCTCCTCGACGCAACAGCGCGCTCCGGAATCTTTGAGTCTTTCATTCGCTCTTTCACTACCGTAATAGATGATGAGGCTTCTCAGATGCCGGAGTCAGCCCTCTCAGCCATTGCAGGGCGTTTGTATCACGCTCACCACGTTTATATTGGCGACATCCATCACCTGACCATGCACGTTAAGTGTCCGCCAAACTCCAATCCAGCCCTTCATGGCACACGTAGTGTCATGAGCTTTTTTCTAGACTTCCCGGTAGTCCCAGCAGCCCCTCTTATTACCACCTTTAGATCTCATCCCGCACTCATAGCTCTCTCTAATGTGATCGCCTACGACGGGGCTCTCGTGAACGGCACAATCGCGCAAGCACGTCGTCTACTCCTCTCCAGGATGCGCTTTCTCTCGCCCGACGTCTCTTTTATGTTCATATTATAGATGCGAGGGGTACATCCATCCGAGCCCCCAGTCAGTCCCGACGAGCCATCATTTGCCGCCACCTCATGGAACGGCTGATCGGAGTAGGCATTCTACACAAAGCATATGCGTCATAGCTTTTTACAGGGAACAGTACCGTCACGTGAAAGGAGAAATGGGCGTTCTTGGTTTTGAACTCACTACGGTCGACTCAGTTCAAGGACCCGAAAAGGAAGTGGTAATTCTATAAACTACAAAATAAAAGTTCTCTCAGGATCCAGATGCCGGATTTGTCAACGATTATCGACGCCGCCTAACTTCGCGATAACTCGGTGGCGACATAGCCAGTTCATTTTAGGCCAGACTGCCTCCCTCCGCCAAGTACCGATACGGAACACCCTGTTGTATTGGGCGGATCCCATCAACCCAGTCGTTGCACCGGCGCAAATCCCCAGATACTTTCAAAACTAAACTATTAACGCCTCCTTTTGGTGAGACGCTTTTTATACTTCCTTATGTATAAGTGCTCTTCCTAAAGTCCGGGTCGGACTTTAGGTAAAGGGGGAGGCGTAAGCCGCGCTGTATTAGCGCGGCGATCAGATGAAAATGTTTTTAGATGATTTCCGCGGAATTTCAGGGCGGAGCGCTGAGCAATAGGACAGCAGCGAGGAGTCGACGAGGTGCATACCCAGGGACGGCATCTACGGTCCCTCTTGGCTACGACCACCATATACCATCGGAATGATCTTTTTCTGTGTGTATCTCTGCCTAGTTAATCCTTTGTCTATATTCTTTGTATTTTTCCATTCCATTAAAAGCTCTTGATTGGTTGTGGTGCCTTTATGATCTATTTTGGACGATTTACTAATAAATTAGCCATAATCAACAGTCTCTCCACAGAAGCAGTAGTGAAGCACGTTCTGCTGCTCGCGCGAGCTTACTTTACCTCAAGCTTGGTGATCAAACCATAAGAATAAAAAAACAGCAACCAACAAGGATTGGAAAAAAGGAGAGAACAATAGAGAATTGTGCTCTAGGACTGGTCTCGTGGCTATAAATACCCGTCTTCGGACCAAAATATCACTAATTTAGCGCGAATCCAGACTTTTGTCTTACGATGGGGAAGATTATGAAGAAAACAACTGTGATCGCGGTCCAACAACCTCGATATTCCCCCCGAGAGCTTGAAGGGGCACTATCGGGCAAAAAAAGGGCAAAAAAACTGAGAGCTCAGATGTAGGGTACTAAGTTAATGGTGAACTCCAAGATAGGCAAGCTCGTGCCAAAGATCATGTTCTTGTTCAAGCTTCTTATCCTTCCTTCCCGAGCGTTTTCCAGTCCTGTTTGAATGTATCCACTCCGGTCCGGGAATCTAATAACGAACTATGGTGACTACGTTCGCGACAATAACAGCATGGAGCGAGGTATTACTTGCAGGTGAGTTGTGAGAGCACATTCGTTCGAGGCACTAGCATCGGCCTGCCCTTTTTATCTTTTCTCTTCTTGCGTATGTGTCGCGGAGGGCCGTATAGGAGTCCGAGTAAAGGATTCCTATAACCTCGCAACGACGTACTTCGTGTACCGGTCGCTTCCTCTAATGGTACGTCCTTGGTCAAAGGGATGTGGTGGACAAGGGACTCATGATCGTGCTGTCGCAAAATTACTTCGGTGTTGCGAACCGCCTGTTCGGTGCTACAAAGTTCTTGTTCGATCAGGATCGCTCATCGTCTCTCATTTTCCCTCCGAGGAATACCATCGGGGATATTGTTACGACCCAACTCCTCACCATCCAACTCGCGCTACTCTTGCGCTTGTCCCTCAGGCTCCTCTTCACTTTTGTGTGCCACTGAAAGGTCGTCGTGCGCTGAGTCGAGAACCATATCCTCGTCGTCTGAATCATGATCTTCGCGCTCTTTACCTTCAAATAAGCTTCCGTTTCCATCGCTCCTTCGATGGAACCATTATTTATTTTTATATCATCCTATTCGGAAACCCTGCAATTTCCCTCCCCCGCGTCTTGATTCGGTGTAAATGCCTTTTGTTCTGAAAACTCAGATTTAGCTTTTGCACCCGATCGAGCCTATCTCGAAATCCTGCTTTAAATGTCATGTGTACTTTCTTTGTATCGTTTTGAGCCTCTATGCGGAGATCGGTGGCTAGAGATCGGAAAGAATTCAGCATCTGATTCTGGTCGGAAGTGTTGTTTATTACCAGCTATTTATTGCAGTTTATTTATTGTGGTTAGCGCATCAGAGTTTTTTAATAGCGTTTCATCGTTCTGTCCGTTGCAGCGAGCAATGGCAGAACAGAGAAGAGTGTCAAACTGTGGTATAGAGAAGCGAAACTGCAAACAGAGGTTATCGATCTCAAGATTCAGGGAGTTTATCCTTGAGATACGTTGCTGAGATGGCTTATCAAAAATGCGCATATGAACTTCCGCTTCAGTAGAAGTAACAGCCTATTTATGAGTATAGCGATTATTGCAAAATACAGCGGTCTTCTCTTACAAATTATAAGGATCTGGAAGGGTAAGAATGGGACACTGAAGCTGGTGAGGACTTCTATTTGCTTGACGCAGCTGTTCTTTCAAACTTTCACCTTTGTTTAATTTCTGAAACAAAATGTTGAGTCCTAAAAATCCTCGCAAGGCGGACCTAATTTTTGATTTACCTCGGAGCACACTAATAGTCGAGTGTGCCTAGGAAGCCCACCTATGTGAGGATGACTTCTGAGTGATTCATGACTCTGAACGAGTTCTATCTTTTCAAAACTCAAGTGACTATCAAGGTTACTAGTGCTCAAGTGCAAGTGCTTATCTTTCTTTTTATAACTATTATGTCTTCTTTCAATTCGCCTAAAAGGTTAGATTATGTTTGAAAAAGCGACACTCCCATTTTCACTGAAGTCCGTTATGTGTGCGAGATTGGCGCACTGTCTTTGCCGAACGGTGATGAACTCAATGTGATAGTATTATACATGTTTCGGGTTGATTTGGATTATGCATAACCAATTTCGATCTGGTGAAAAATCAGAAAAGCCTAACCAGGAGCTCATGTTTTCGTTGTCTCAAGCTGGATGTGCACTCCTTTCGTTGTCCGGAGCTGAATGTGCACTCATAGGTCAACTACATTACTTTTACTAGTTTTACCCGGGTGTCGTGGCCTAAAACATCCGGCACTGTCATCGTGTCCGGCTGCCACTGCCTGTCGTCTTGCCGTCGGACTTGCCTGAGGATGAAGACATGATGCATATACATCGAATGCGCAGTGATCTGCTCGAGCACAGAAGCCCGAAGGCGCCGAACGGTCCCAAGTCACGTCAACCCCCGTGAGACCTGACGCACTGGGTTCGAGCCTCTTGAAACGTAGGTATATTAGTCAACGTCGTGGCTTTTGACCATTGGAGTCTTTTAATGTTTCCCTTTTGTATATATGTATACATGATGTATCTTTTACCATTCCATCCTTTTGATTATTATTGGCGTATCCATGAAGGACTGTTTTAAATATTGTGTTGAAAGCTCAAAATCGTAGACGGTTAACACGAAGTGAAAGATTATGTCAGCTTCGATTAATGTAGTTGGTCTGTGCGCAGGCTGCTCTCCATGTTGGAGGACGTAGCACATGTAGGGCGATAGTGGGGGTATAGGACCAGAGTAGGGGATGCAAGGGCCAAAGCAACATCCCGCGTGGAAAATGAGGCAAGAGCGAGTACCGCGTAAGACCCTGATCAGGCATTCACGCCAACGGTAACACCGCTCCTACGCGCGGCGAGCTCCGATGCCCATCTACAGCGAAGAGCACGGTTTCACGGCCGGCGCGACATGGTGAATCGGACTGGAGTATAACGCGTGGACCCACGTTGGGCCTTTATGATATGGCACGTCGAAAAAGAATACCGATTTTAAATAAGAGCTTCACTTCCCTTTTTCTCCCTGACTTTCCCCATTTCAATTAAATATTTAGCATGGAACTCAGAGTTTCAGTGTCAGCTCTTAATTATTTGCCTCTTCTGCTCTCCAAATCAATGATATTTTCAAATGGAACGTA
>UZAF01000002.1:0-47723 GCA_900617895.1 Haemonchus placei | reverse complement strand
TTGAAGAAAAATACCCAATAAAGATTGAACTATCAGGTAACTAAAGCCTTGGACGGTACTTACAAATATTTCGTGTGGTGGTAACACCATTATCAGATGTTATCAATGAACCTTTTACTTCACAGAGATAACATTAGTTAAGAGTTCCAAATAACTGGCGGTCGGTTAGGCTTTTCGCAAATGATATCGAACAAAGAGGATCCTTCATTGAGTCAAGAGCCTTGTTGGGTACCGGTCGTAATCTAATAGCAAGAAATGAACAAAATTCTCATCTGCTCATCGTAGTGCATCCAATGGGTCCCTATGACAGCGCTAGCCACTTCTTTTGTCACATTACTCTACCATCTCATCTTATCGAATGAAACAGACTGAACAGCCAAAGCTACATCGTAAATACCGAAGCGTTAGGATTTCGATCGGCAGGTGGCACTTGCCCTCATAGGCCCCTCATCTTCTTTTTTCAGTTATAATCGATTCTTGCCACCGAGTACCTGGGATCATGTCATATCCTACACCACTTTTCAAAAAGACGAGGTTCCACTGAAGAGCTGTAATCTTACCATATTTGAACTCTCTAGGTCCGCATAAACAGAAGTTACGAATTTCCGCTCAAACGTTTACTCTGCACAAAACCCGCCCCCTGTAGGCGGAATTCGCGTTTGCCACCTGCTATAAGTGTTCCCATGCTACCCACTGTACTCCTACCAAATTTGAACGCTTTGGGTCCACAGGAACAGGATTTATGAATCTGCGAGCTAAAATTTCTATCGCGCACGCCCCGCCCTCTGTGGGTGGAATCCGGTCCTGCTACTTACCATAAGTGTTTCCATGCCGCCCCCTGTGCTCCTACCAGATTTGAACGCTTTGGGTCCACTGGAACAGGAGTTATGAATTTCCGGTCAAACACACACACCGACACACACACACCGACACACCAACAGACACACTTAGCGAATTATATAAAGTAGGATATATATATATGCCTGTATACCTGTCGTCGATACCAAAACCTGAAGAATTATCGTCGAAGAAACACGTGAAGAGTTCGGGTCCAGTTTGGGCCGGGTGGAGCTCACGGCTAGATCTTCAGAATACATCATCAGATTAGAACTCGACGAGAAAGACGAAATAAGAACTGGAATGGGCGATAACATCGGCACATTTCCTGATTTTGTTCCAAAAACCAGACCTCGAAAAAAAAGGACAAAACCTGAGGAATGGGTCAACAGACAACATTAAGGTGACCCACCCGTTGTGGGAGGAGCATTCTTGAAGTCGGCGGTAAATGATATGTTGTTTAAAATGTTTTCGACTAAACAGGAGAAGATCGCAAATCGAGGCGGCCTTTTCAAATGGGACCTACACTGCTAAATGCAGCATGTTCATCAGTCGTGGTTGGAGCAGTGTTAAGGGGGAAGCTGTGCGAAAGACTAGGTTTCGCTTTTTGTGGGGGCAAGAATTTTAATTTCTATTGAATTTTTTCCTTGTACCCTATGAATTCTTCCAGTGTTGATTTTGTCGCTATCTACGACCTTTTGATGGTTGTAATGACAACTTTTCCACCCAAAACATGCGATATCGCTTCAAATTTTGCATGTTTGCTCACGCTGTATCCACAATGGGGGCAATGCGGTGACGTAATAGGTGACGCACTGCAACATACGCAGTGATGGTCCAGTATCGAACTCCGCATCGATTATCGTTCAGACCATCCGAGCATTTCATTCCTCCGGGCTTGGATAATTGGTACCAGACTCGCTGGTCGGTTCAAAGCGCTAACTTGGCTTGTCACCATGAATCATTGTATATGCATACGCATTTTAACATTACTTTTAATGAAAAGACTACAGCCCAAGGGCTCGATAGACTGACGACGAGGTCTTGTTCCTTTCAATCCTTCACATTCACGATGAAATTCCTGAGCGCTGTGCACAATCTCTGCAACCTCTGGTTACAAGAGACACGAAGGAAGCATAGGGTGTTCCAAAATTAAGGGCGCCTATTCCTAGTAATATATTTGAAGCTTCTCAGCCGCGGAAGACGATGTAATTTCTATGCACGTTAACTAACACCATTTGCTACAACACGCTCCAGTCACATTTCAGAATACCCCCCATTAGAGCGGATAGAGGCCCAAAGTTGGCTCTCGACCTGATCACATGTAGAACGCAGGTATCCTTCCCCATTTCTCCCCAGCCGTTCTTCAGACTTGCTTTCTAGGACTCCAAAGTGGGACTGCAAACTCGACAGGTCCTCTTCTAATCAGGAACCATACTGGGGAGTCAGGGAGCAACGTTGTTGAAAATAGGGTGGCCATGACTTTTCACCAATGAACTCGGGCTGTCGTCGGCACCACTCATGAGCTAGCTTGGCTGTGTGGGCTGACGTGGCGTCCTGCTGGTAGGACTACGAAATGTTCTATTAAACATAGTCGGATCATTGTTTTATTAGCCAGTGACTTTCTCGGAAAACATCAATTTACTGTCGTATAGCAACATTTTTGTGAGAGATTGTACGCTAGATGTTTCTTTCCGGAATGCGAACGTTTTGGTTGTTGAGGGATGGTTTGATCGCAAAAAATTTTTGGCCAGAGAAAACGATTAAGTGTTGCGTGTCTCAAGTGAGTCTGCGACTTCCTGCATTTTTTGGTCCTGCAGTGTCTATTGAGATCGGAGTTGAAGCGAAGTTTCTGCTTACGTATACGTAATTGTAAAGCTACACGATGTAACAAAATCTTTTTTATTAGTTGTTGCCATTGTGGGGAACGGCTTTGTACCCTTATCTCGCGCACCACATGTATTCATGAAGTGATAGGGGTCATTCTACTATGAATAAAGCGTGCAGAAACATGCAAAAACTTGAAGCGTTATTTTATGTTTTGATTAAGAAAGTTGTCAATCCAAGCATAGAAAGGTCGTAGAAAAGTATTATGCTAAAGTCTGGCCCCCACAAAACCCGAATCCTAGTCTCTCGTACATAAAGTCTCACCCTTACCACTGCTCTAAGCCACCGCCGAAGAGCACTGAACATCCAAAATCACCTCCCTCCATTCAGAGAATCGTTCGACAAATTTTGAAAGCTGATTCAAGATCAGTATCCGAAAACACGCCGTACAGTGCCCGACTAGGGATCCTTCTCTGGTTATCCTGAATGCTAGAAGAAAAACTAGGCGATGAGTGGATTAAAGGCGTTCTAAATACGCGTAGGCTCAGCAAGATCTTGCGTGCTAAAGGCGGTACGTAATCTCAACCGAAGATGTTTTTTGCGAGGTTCATGCCTTCGGTCAAAAACGGTGTAAAATTCGAAAATGGGTAAAGGCCACCAAAAAAAAGGTCAGCAAATTTACTGTCAGGAAAATGCACTGAATAGGGCGGGATTAAAACTAGAAGTTCACTACGCTGTTGCCAGAATGGAAACATTGATGGTGATCAACAAGCTGGATTCCACTCACGGGGCGGAGCGTTCGCAAAATGGGTGTTCGGTAGGACTTCCTCGAATCTGGAGCGCAAAGATCAGAGGGTTAGTACCAAAGTGGACAAGGATTCCTAATTTTCGGTGGTTGGAGGCTGGATAGGACGTGTGACGACTGGTATTGTAACAGAAACAATACGTTATTTCATTTACACGCAGACCTTGAACAGTGCCCACCGTGATCCACTAAGCATTTACGATCCTTCACATCTTACATCAACCACAAGGTGTCAAGGTTCCATTGTTGACAGGCAAGGTGTGAAAGATTCACTAACCTTACCTTTTGAGCTCCTTAATAGCATCGATCAGTTATTATAAAACCTTGTTATCAACCATTCACTTCCCTTTACGTATCACATCACCATCACACGAACAAACGGTGGCAGAGCTTTATTCCGCCCACAATTGCGTAGCATGCGCGAAATTTTTCTCTTAAACATGGGGCTTCCCAATTCAGACGGCATGCATGCGGCATCATGAATATGTATAGTGACGGTTCGATTGCGCGACATCATCCTCAGAAGGCGAGTCTTGCGCGAGAGTTCGCCCCTACTTTTCGCTTTTGTCATGCCCTCCAATCGATTGCTAGGAGACAATGGTGTGGCGTGCGGGGTCTCCCTGTAACGGTACCATAATCGAGGATGTCACGTGGCCCTGCTTAACCAGTGACTCTAACCCATCGTTCTTCCCATCATTCGTCTCATTGTTGTCGAAGCCGGACCCCGACGACTTACTTCGTCTTGTCGATCGTATTCTTCAGCTCCACCTCCAGTCGCAGCTCCAGTAGACACCGCAGTACCATTGTTGTTGCTATCTGCTACTGGTGCCGATGCTGTCGCAGTCAACGTCCCAAAAAGTACTTCAGAGCTCGCAATGACTCACAATCATAGTGGATAGTCCTTGATATCGGAGTACCGAGTAAAGATGGGAGGCTCCGATGGCTCGACGTAATCTTGAGCAGAGATCACATCTGAACGCAAGTTGAATTTGGTTTTACACCTATATATGTATGTGTGTATATTCAGAGCCATAAATTCCTGTGGTGGTTTCAATACGCATTACTCATCCGCACTTCGATCAAATATTTGTTTTCCTTCACATATCCGCATTCACTATATAAACTTTCATGATATTTATGTGTGTTCAGGGTACTGATAGTATATCGTCGCCTCATATTAGGTTGACCGGGAAGTTTCCCGCCACGTGTTTGATCGCACCATGTTTGCCTTGCATTTATGTTTATGACTTATCGTGGGGTGTGCATGAAGCACGCAAGAGAGTCTTTCACATCATTACTTTACACTTACTCAGCTTGCATTTGGATTCCAAAATGCCGCCCAAGTTTCAACCCAACAGAATGCACCTGAGGCACTGTCTCCTTTTCCTTCATCTGTCTGATTTAAACGCAAAGGAAGCCCAAGCCAAGATAGTGGATACATATGGCCTGACGCTATCTCTTACGACACGTGCAAGACCTGTATGACCAAGTTCAAGAAAGGAGATTTTTCTCTCCAAAATGCTACAAGGTTCGGCCGGCCGATGGGGTTAGACTTGAAGTTGCTGCAATCCACCGTGGAAGAGGATCCGTGCGCCACTACCAGGGAATTTCCAGCGAGGCTCGGCCATGCCCAATCAACTGCATCAACTGTTGAATCTGGGCTGGAGAAGATTGGTAAAGTCACAAAGCTTGGCCGTTGGATTGGCCGATCAAACACGTGACGGGAAACTTTCCGGTCAACCTAACACTTTCCACAGCATGCTGTCGAGACAGTGCAACCCGGAAGAGTCTGGCGTGGACACCAGGGTCGCAAAGCATAAAAAGACTGCGTCGCAGAGGATGCGAAGCATGCGAGCATGCACGATCCCACGGTCACACGCCGTCTATACTCATCCCGAGCTATCCAACAATGCAACGGGAGCGGCTGCACACGGTGCGACAGTTTCCACAGCAAAAACATCTTGGCAGGATGAACGCAGGGCCAAGCACTGCGTTCATCCTGCCAAAATGTTTTTGCTGTGGAAACTGTCGCACCGTGTGCAGCCGCTACAACTGTCGCACCCTACAACTCAGAATACAGCTTCTCATAATAGGGTCAAACTAACGAGCGATTATGGTGATTCAAAGTATAAGATTAAGGTTATCGTTTATTGAATGGTCGGTTGCGATTACATTTCACTAACTGAAGTTGTTGAACGGAGGCTCACATATTCCCAGTCCAGCGTTATCAATCTCAACCGACATATGTGGCAAATGATTCACTGATTGTGCATCGTGAAAGTGTCTTGAAAGCAGTTGTCAAGCATGCAAATTTCAATAGATTGTGTGACTAAATTCAGTTTTTCTTCAGTTTAACTGATCTTTATCTATACTTATAAAACGCTTCCTATTGTCCTCTCCTTTCGAGCTTAGAAGATGAAGTGAAATATTGTAAAAATGCCAAAGTACAGCAATAGAAGAGGATTTGTTGATGTTATGTTGACTATATTCAGTCTTCCAATGTCGCACGCAAAGCTAAATGAATAACGAGATTAGTACTCCACATGGACAGCACTCACCTTTCAGCGAGCATATCTCTCCAGAGAATTCGAGGTGAGCTTGTTTTTGGATGTACAATGTAGCCAAATACATCCGTAAAAACAAAATTCTAGTTACAGAAACACTTCTCAGTTGCTATCTCATACGCCTTCCTCTAGGTATTCCACTATTCAACAGAACTCTTCACCCGGTAATTACCAATTGCGTGATGGACGACATCGTTCGCCAATAACAAACACAGAGAACCATGTCGGAACTTCATCACCATCTCGTCGACCTGTTGGTTCGTTTTGCATTCGTTCAATCGCTTTTGGGGCTGTTCCTTTGCATAACAAACCAGTGACGAACATTTGTTCGTTTTAGTGCTTAACTGTCAAAATAACTTTTTTTAATAGAGCAACTCACAGGAGGTATTGACTAGTAATAGGAACTGTGCCATTGTGGCAGGTGCACGACATTATCAAATGATCACTAAAATCAAGATGATATTAGCATCATGCAACTTATGCATCTTTGCTTGATCAGAGACCGAATATACCTACCAATGGACCCTTATCTTTATTTCTATATTGTAGTGCCCTCTACCAAAAATGAAGGCGATTAGAAGATACTGGTATTAACGATGTGAAAGAGAAAGTGATGATGCCTGAGAGACTGGTATTTCGGATATTTCGGATAGCCTTCTTCAGAATCTGAAATGAACAAAAAAATTGCGAGCACGAAACCGAACTTAATCACAACTTCACTGCTGGCAAAATTCCAAAGGCAAGGTTTATGATGATATTCTTAACAGCGCCTGCATTATGAATGGACCCACTATACAGAGGAATCAGCTTCCCACCCGACCAAGCCACAAACCAGAGGTGGCATTTGGGAGATACTAAGGCATATCCCATCAAACAGGGTTTTGATTTGAGGAGGGGCAGATTTCTAATACATACCGACTGTCGTTCCAAACCCCACCCAACCCTTCCTCATTCAAGCATTTTCTAAGATGACTGCCTAAGTTGAAGCTCCTATTAAGGATGATTTCTCTTTTGTATTCGATGATCAGCGAAGAGAAGCCCACTTGATTGAGCCGTTTTTCTAATTTGCGTGCCGTTTGCGATTGCTCAACCCACATCTTCTTCAGTGAAATTGTCCGAAACTCTTATTTGAGAAAGACTGCTGATGTTGAGTACAATGAATAATAAATAATGATGCTTCTAAAATCACAGTTCACGATAAATCTGAGTTATCGAGCTTACGCGAAATTTGAGAAATTATTGTGCAGAAAAATTAATGTGCAGAGTTGTGCATACAAAAGTGGCGAAAAAAAGCGCAGAAATTCTAGAGGTTTAGGGAAAGTGAGACTTCAAAAGGTCGTAGGAAAATGTGTGTGGTGCAATTCACGCGTCATTATAATGAGGTCATCGGACAAAACGCGCTAAAACATCATTCCTACTATCTTAACGGAAGAAATAAGAACTTATAGGTAGAATAAGTAAAGAAATGGCCATCTATGCACCTTTACAGATATATAGGTATTCTTATTTTGAACGTTCGACAAGTAAATTGTTGACTTATGAAGTGAATTCTCAACCTCGAAGGGGCTTTTTTGTCATAGTAAAGAGATTTGTTTTATTCATGGTGAAACCGTGGTCTACTGCAAATTTATCTGGTCCATCTCAACAGAAAGGTACTAAAACGATGCTGCGTGCGCGAAGAGCTCTAACTGTACTGTACGAGGTCACGCGTCTGTGACCATATGGGTGCGCGTCTCTTACACAAACGCACTACTCGTCGGCGTCCTAACACTTAATGGTGAATGGTATAGCTTAGCAAGGCTGTCACAACACGGTCACTTTCGGGTGTATACGTCGGCCGAACCGGTGCTATTATGGCGCCTTGTCGAGATCGTTTCCCTAGCCGGCAAATTTCTACATACTATCCTTGGGCCCATATTATTCGTTTTGAACTGTGCCTTTGATGCTGACTTTTCTAAACTTGTCACATACATATACATATTCCTCTTCTTTAATAATGTTGTTTGATAATGTTTACTCCCAGTCGGTTGATTAAACGACTCATCGATGCTGTCAATAACAACCTTCTCAGAAATTCGCGAAGGAAGAGGAGTGGTTCTGAATGGTGACAGTCCTCGTGCCTCTTTTCCTTAACTTGCAGTCCTCTCCCCACGCATTTGAAAATAGAATTAAGTGCTGAGCAATCTTTGGTTCGATCCCGGGACTTCAAAACAATGGCGACGTCAATCTGGCAAGACTTCGGATTGAAGTTGGTACGATCTGCTCCATAACGGAACTGACCAACAGGTGACTCCCGGGTGTGGTGCGATTCACGCGTCAATATAATGAGGTCATCGAACCAAATGCGCTAAAACGTCATGCTTACCATCATAACGGAAGAAATAAGAACCTATAAGTAGTATAAGTAAAGAAATGAACAACTATGCACATTCACAGAAGGATTGCGTTTTCCAGTATCAAAAAATTTGAAGGTATTCTTATTTTGAACTTTTGACAAGTAAATTGTTGGCCTATGAGGTGAATTCTCAATCTCGAACGGGTTTTTTTTTGCCATAGCAAAGAGATTTGCCTAGTTCATGGTGAAGCCGTGGACTACTGCAAATTTATTTAGTCCATTTCAACAGAAAGGTACTGAAACGATGGTGCGCGCGCGAAGAGCTCTAATGGGCTCACGCGTGAGTCGCGCGCCCCCCGGTGGCTCCTAGTTCTACTGCTTCGAAAAAGGCTTTTGAACTTGCGAGTCACCACTAACGTTGTGTGTCGACATGATAAGCTTGCACAGTCTTTCACTCTGCTTATTCCACGCCGTTCTGTGAGTCTTCAAACGTTCTTTCAATTTCAATCATAGCGTTGAAATCACCGACGATGATAACTGAAGAAAGACTTGTCCTCTTGAAGTTAGTCTTTTAAGGAATTTGTGAAGCGTTTCCAGCTCTCAGCTGCTCCACCTCTTAGGATGATATTGGTGCGTAGGCAAAGAAGATTGTTAAAGATGGGGTTGAGCCACATAGTTATTATTATTATTTATTACACGAGCAATAGTCGTGTGAAACTAACACAAAGAACAAACCAAAACAAAAATAAAAACGAAACAAAAGTATCATTTCAACCCTGCCATTGCTGTGCAATGTTGTAAAACAGCAGCACAGAAGAAAAAAAAACTCGTAATTGAATTAAGGTAAAGGAGTGCTTGGAATTCAACTATGTGAAGGGTGATGACAAGAATCACACTGAATACTCGAGCAACTGCTTAAGTGTTTCTTGTAGTCAACAAAGTAAAAATGGGCTTTCCTTGCATAACTCAGCAAAAAAGGGAGCCACTCTGTGTGTGAAAAAATGCCGTCTACAGTTCAATCTAGCTTTACCCACATCTAATTTCAGACTACCGCCTCTAGTGATAGAAGGTCTCAGAGTCAAAAATTGATTAAGATCCATCTTAACTTTGCCCTGGAGGAGCTTGGGAAGTAAACGCAAATCATTTCTCTGCCGTCTCGACTGCAAAGGTGCTAAGCAGAAGTATTTGTCACGGATTTCACTAGATGGGATCTGGTCATACATAAAACCTACAAGTCTTATCAATTATTTCCTGTTGAAATTATTCTGCGCTGACTCTAACTTTTTGATTATTTTGAGCTTGTAAGGATTGAACACTATTCTAGCACAGACCTAACATAATTCTTGTAAGCGCGCAATAACACAGAAGCACTAGTCGTCGGCAGGGCTCTGTGCATGTTGTACATGACAATTCTTGCCTTCTTCGCGATTGCTTCACAATGAGCGTCAAAACTAAGGTCATTACGAATAAGAAAACCCAGGTCAAATGTCTGATCGACAGCCATCAACGGTGCGTCATTAATGTAGTAGTTGTGAAGCTGATTAAATTTTCCCAGAAGTAGAACCTTCGATTTGGCATCAGAAAGAGGTAAGTTCCAATCCCTTGACCACTAAGTAATCGTATTTAGGAGAGACTGAAGAATTTCAGCCTCATCCTCGTTCGTGACAGAATGATAAATCTTAAGATCATCCGCGGACGCCAACACTCCAACTGAACTCTGCTCAAGCAATGACATAAGATCCTGGATGTAAATGTTGAACAAAAGGGGGGAAAGAACACCCTGATGAACACAGCTGTTCGCCAACCTGGGCAAAGAAAGGAAGAATTTATACGAACGGAAAATTGTCGCCCAGTGAGAAAAGCACCGATCCACGCAACAACACGCGGATGGATACCAACTATGCTCATTTTACACAATAACTTTTTATGAGGGACCCTATTAAAGGCTTTGCAAAAATCAATGCAAATCACATCCACTGGTTTTCCTTCATCCAGACACTTTGTCCAGTGATTGAGAGACTGAATCATGGAAGCGACGGTCAATTTCCCTTTCTGGAAGCCGTGCTTGTTGGATAATATCACACTATATTTCTCCAGATGGTCCAAAATTCGTTTTTTTTCGAAAATTCCTCAAAAAGCCTCGAGAAAATCGAAGTAATGCTTACAGGCCTAGAGTTCTTTGGAACGTTGTGTGGTGGCTTTTTCGGGATAGGCGTTATAAAGGAGTGCCACCAACGGTGTGGAATTTCCGCATTCATAAAGCACAGGTTGAAAATATGTTCCAGAGGGGTTTTTATAAGATGAGGAACCCTTTTGATGAATGAAAACGGTACAAAATCAGGTGCGAGTGGATTTGAGTGTGGCCATGTGGAGAGTAGTTTGAAAATCTCATCACGATGGAACCAACCACACTTACTCGTCCATAGTTGGAACCTCGTACCTAATTACAAATCACACCGTTCCTCATCAGAAGAGCAAAAATGTTCTTGAAAGGTAAACGCCATTAGCTCGGCCTTGCCTCGATCTTCGAAGACGGGAGTACCGTCCACAGAAAGAAGACTAGAGATTTCTGCTCAACCGCGACCCTAGGAGCTTGTAAAACGAATATGTGTTAAACGAGTCAATGACCTTTCTATCCACGGATGCTTAGAATTTTTTCACCTTTTTCCCAATTTATTGGTAAAATAATCAAACGTCAACTTGTCCTGTGGGTCTTTGGTGATTGGAGCCTTGTTCCGTGCCTGCTCCCGCTTGAAGAATAGATCCACAAGGTATTCGGGTGAATTAGAATTTAGCAGTGATTTCGCCTCAATGGAAACGTACAGCTCAATAGTGTGTGAAAGAATGCTCAAGAAAAGTTCATACTTAGCATCGACTGAACTTGCAGAACTCAGAGAATCTAACCAGTCCGCACTGACCAGATAGTGTTTTATGTTCTCATAGTTGGGCGCAGAAAAATCTTTTTCGAAAGTAACATAATCACTTGTTGTTTGCGAATTAATATTAAAGGCAATGGAAGAATGTTCACGTGAGCCAAGCGGAATTCAGTGATCGTCAAGTCCAGTGATTGGGCTCTCGTCGTTGGACAAAACCAAATCAAGAATATTGTCATGAAGCGTTTCCGTACTAACATATTGCTTCAACGCGTGACTATTGCACGTATCCAAAAAGCTTTGCCCGCTATAAGCGAGTCGAGATGGCAGAGCTTCGCCTTGAAAGTTCCAGTTGATACAAGAAAAATAAAAGTCTCCCACAATTATCGAGAGATGCTCGCAAGCGACCAAATCACTGATTGCTTCAGTCAATTGGTCTGATTGCGTAGCAGGACAGCTAGGTGCTCTGTATACCACAATAAAACGAACGGTACCAAACGTCACGTACAAGACACAACACAGGATTTCATAAGCATGCAGAATTGATTCTGAATGAATAGTAACAGAAGACAACGTATTTCTCACCATCAAGAAACTCCTTCACATCTTTTTGAAGCACGATCGCATCGCGTTATACAGTATGGAGAAATATCTGTGCGGATGAATGAATTCATATCAATTGTTGTAACAAGCTAGGTCTCACTTGAAGCCAGTAAATCCGGACTCTCGTGCTTGATAAGTAGCGAAAGTGCACCCGAATTATTTAATTACCGATCTCACGTTTGCTACAACACAAAAAATGCTCGACACTATGTTCCTTGCACCCTTTGCACGTTTAAATCGCCAGTGATACAATCTCTGGTCAACAGTCGAGATTGCCTTTTGGCTTTTAAACGACCACGATCTGCTTTAGATAGCGAAGGTCTAACAAAGATGCCTTTTTCTCGGAAATATTTCAACAGATGAGCTCATTTGACCACTAACAAAGCAAAGAACGATACCGGAAAAACAATTTTCAGAAGCCTAGATTTGTTGCGCATGAAGCGCCTCATACGAAAGATAGCAACTGGACTACAATCTATCGAGAGAAAACCCAGAAGTCGCCTCACACGAGAAATATCAAATAAAACTCGATCCGAAGAAATGGGGGCATTGCTTTCTCTGACTCCTATTATGACTACGGAACGCCTACGTTCTATTTCCTCATAAGAGTCAGGCACAGAAGTAATCCTTGAAGCCTCCAGAGGCTGAGTCACAGTGTCATGAGAAGACAAAGCCTGTTTCAGTACAGCAATTTGAGATTTCAAATTACTCACTTCATTAACTAAATCAGAATTCTTTTGACGTACGGCTATGTTTTCTTCAACCAATTCCTTGTTTCTAGATAAAACTGCATTTATCTGATCCTTCATTTGAATTAAGAAACCCAACGCCTCAAATGGGCTGGGAGCGAGGCGTCGTTAACTGCCATATCGATTGCACGATCAAAGTTCACGTCGATGGGACTTGAATGGTCCATTCTGTGCTTCTTCCCCTGGTAACCCTGAACCGCAGCCGAAGCGAGTGGGGTATCCATGACACATTCATATAGTAATAATATGAACAGATTCACCTGTAGTCGTGGTTTGGATAAGCTAAGATCCCCAGACACAGGGGAGAACGCGTGCTGTCCTAGAGATGATCAAAGTGGCACTGAATAATCGGTCAGCGCCAATCCAGGCACGTACCACAACGCGAATAAACAAGTGAGCAGTGTAAGGCGTAAGTAGTAGAACAGTTCAATAATGGGCACACAGCATTAGAATAGGACGGCTTGAGAAGACAAAGCAGAAAAACAATCCTGGTGAGCCGGAGTAAGTGTTGAGCCCTTGCTAGGCAACCAGAGATTGAATATGAAGGTTTATCAGGATGGAACTGCGCACAGAGTATGAAGCGAAGGTATCGGATACGAGGATATGCGATTGAGTAAGACAGTCTTCGGGGCACTCGGGCAGCGGCGGGTTCTGCGACTTCCCAGCGATCCTGCGTGTTCTTCAATTAGCATGCGCTGTTGCTCTTTCCGCCGTCCTTGTTATCATCGTCGCTCTTCTCGGGCCGGCAAGCCTGGAAATCACAACACGTTGCTTCCAGCCTGCCGTACTCTTTACTCCCTTTACACAGGTCTTTTCGAATAAGTTCAGCAACGAATATGGAGCAAACGATCGACCGACCACTCGGCAGCTGCGCAGGCGCAACGCGGTCGGTCGATCGTTTCAAAAGCGGACATCCGACCGAGGTTGTCAAGTTTCCGTACAAATCGGTGTTCATAGCCAAATACGTATTGTCAAGGAGTCCTACATCACCGTCGCCTCTGCAGTCAAATGTTCACATGTTCCTAGTAGCGGTTCTCCCCCTGTCTCGAGAATGCGTCAGTGGGCGATATCTTCCCGCGTTTGACACTCCGGTGTTGTCGTATTTGTCGTCCTAACTCGGATCATCGAGACATCGACACACGCATACGTGCTTTTGAAAATTCCCAGTTCTCCGTCTCAGACGTTTTCTTTTTGAACAGCCTGTGTTGGCCCTGAAAATTTGGAAATTTTTTTACGAGATTCTCTCGAACGGTCCTACCGGACGCTGCTACGGTTCCCTCGGGTTCAGGAAAGTAAAGCTAATTCATGCTACTGTTTTGGCAGACGGGCTTTCTCTCGTGTATTCTTACCTAATTTGAGTTATCTAGACCTTGGCCACGGTAGCCCCTAGGCACTGTTTTTCATTCAGTTCTCTACTATAAATTATAAGGTTGATGCGCAATTATTGCGGACTTTTTCAGTGAATTTTTCTTGAAGAAACGATAGAAATATGTTACAAAGACATGTTCAAATAATTGCTTCGGAATATATCCACCATCCACGTCAAGCACTGCTTGCCATTTTCTAGGCGGTCAGATTCTAATAAGGAGATGCTTCGGTTTTGGAGGCGATCGCGCCTTAACATTGGCCATCAAGCCATCCACTTCGTCGAAAGTTTTGTTCGCTGACCAATATTTCGACGGGCGATCAACGTGATAATTCGTAGGAGTTTCTTTTGATGAATAGGGCGACCGTAAAAACAAATTCCATTCTCCATCCGGCTTTGGCTGACTGTTCCATAGCCGAGCAGTTCGTTGAGATCACATTATGAGTGTGCCGCCTTCCAACATTTCTCGATGTAATAGAGCATAATGTGGCGTATATGAAGATGACTTTCTAGACATGTTTCTGTTTAGGAAAGCGAGAAGAACTTACTACAAGAGTCCCGAATTTAAAAGTTCAATTTTATCGAGAGAAAAAAGCCGCGAAAAAAATTCGCAATAATTATGCATCAACCTAATACTTTCTGCACAGCACTCTGGGCTGGCATTTCAAGCGAACTTTTGCTTTTTCATACGTTCCTTTTTTCTTTTTCAAAGATATGCGTTTTGATACTTGATAGCCACAACCTGCTGCGCCTCTTATGGTTGCTCTGAAGCAAGCTTATTATGCGGCTCAAATCCTAGAGAGTTCCTTGTTTGTGCGCAAGCTGCAAGCTTAGCTGCAAGCCTCATGCTGTATCATTTTTGCCCTTTGTCCATTTTGTCATAAGTAGATTGATGCAAAATTGAGCGACCGTGAAATATGTTGGCAACTTATGTAATGTATGTCTGTGTATGTATTTATATCTACGTATCTTTTCCTGTTTACTTTTCGGACAAGGTTCTTGATATGTACGGCTACAGAAGCCAAATTTTGTTGTCTCTATGAATATTTCTTTCGACGAATGATATATTTTCGTTGAACGTGACGGTGATAGGTACTGTTTTCTTCCGTTGGCCTATTTAATAATGACTTATATCTTTCTGAAATCATCAACAACTAGGGTTCATACGTAAACACCTTCATTTCTCGCTTCAGCGAGAAATTAAGGAAAACAGTTCAGAAAATAACAAACAAAAATTACAGTCCCATAGTTTGACGGTTCCTCACTTGGATTCCTTGTAATAACAAACAATATTTTCGGATTATCAAAAAATAATTTTTGTAACAGCAAAAGAACCTGAAAAGCATTTTTTCCAGCGGTAAATGATAGCCCTTGCTGAACATCATATGATAAGCCCTCAAAAAATTTTTGTTCCTTAACATGAATGGAACCTCATATTGGAATTGTTTCAGGAACATTCGAATACGGTCATACTTACGGCAGCAGCACTTACAGACATGACCAAACGACTTTTCTGGGAACACCCAAGTTGTCAACTCGATACAAGCCCGACAATGCGTCATTTCGGTAAAATAATATTGCATTCAAACGACTCTTCAACGTGGAAGAATAGAAGAACGACTCCAAGCCTCGCTTAGCTTCATTGTGGTTTTTTCGAAAAATATTAGGGTTAGGTGTTTTCGGCTCCATAATTTTTCCAAATACTACAATAGAATCACAACCATGCCGTTTCGGCCATTCTATTATCATTTTTGGTGTCAGGTTTATATTTAACTTAATTTACTTTTCCATGAAGTAGCTCAAAAAAGCTGAACATATCTAGCGATGAATCTCCACGTGCGGCTCTCGATGAACCTCGGCATATTTTCGAAAAAACATTTTTTGTACAACTCCACACGAGGCTTACAATACCCTAATGGCTAACGTTTCAGTGAAACCACCTTCGTCGGAGTCTAAAAGGATGGAATCAATTTTTTAACAATTTTTTGATTTATTGAGATTACCCGATAAAACATCTCACCCCCCAACAATATCTTCGAGACCAACTTGATCATCATACAATTCTAGGTGGATAAGAAGTAGCGTACATACCTTCCTGATAGCAGAACCGGCCATCGTGAGCGACGTAGACTGGCTGTCTCGAGTTCAAAATTCTCAGTGAAAGGCTAGCCTTACGTAGGGGGTGAGTTCGCGCGTGATTGACACGCATTCCTCCTTCCGGTTCATTTTTGGATCCATGACCCGGGTCCAAAATGCCTCTAGGGACTTCCTCGCGGCTGTTTGTGCCTCATGCGCCAAGACCTCGACCGTGACCCCGAAATCGTCTCCTTTATGAGTTTGTGTCCTGTGGCAACCTAAGGCAGTGAAGGGAGTGAGCTAGCCTTACCGTTTAAAGGTTTTTTGATTCGTACATGGACTGGTCTAGCGGTCTCACCTATGTGTTTGTACGTACGTATCTCCACAGTTTTGGCAAGTGATTTAGTAGACCTTACCATTTGCGCTACAGTCACCTTCTCTGCCATTAAGGCAGACCACACAATTAGTGTTGCACATGTGCGATGGCACATGCGGTTACGGACTAAACGGCGCTTAAGATTGTCGGAAGGGATTTCGACGATATCAGCAATGTTTTGGAGACCCGCTCTTCTCAGACACTTCCTTATGGAGGTACTCACTTCATCGGTGATGAAGGGCCCAGCAAATGGGAATTTCGTACTAAATAAATCACCATTTGTCCTGCTCGACTCTTTACCTGCTCTGGCCTTTCGAAATGGAAGTTTGTGCCCATCATCCACGATGGAGCCAATATGATAAAACTCAAACAGCTGACCAGAGAGCATCGCGGTGTCTAACATTAATGCAAAAAATTACTAATAAAAACGAAGTAACATTATGGGAACACTAGTAGAAAATGCAATAATGAATGATATAGAGGTTACAGCAGTCTAATATTCGAGAACACACTGTTACGCTTTCTTGACCAAATTTCGATTTCACCGCTTAGTTCTTTTGCCATATCTGTCTAAGGTCAGCAATCAGAGTAAGAGATCGACCTTATTCAAGTATAGGCAGTACAGGGAGGAGCGAAGGGACTACACCGGACCTACAGTGATTTCACATGCCCTGTGCATTCCTATTATAAATATACAATATTATCTGAGTCGTTATTGACTCAGCTCTAATAGTGAGAGCTACTATGGCACCTTAGCATATTTGTAGAAAGCACCGAGCAGAAGTGACACTTTTCAATTCCCAGGTCTTGCGCTGGTCCATTCCGGACAACGAAAATTTTTCGTAGATTTTCGAAAAAAGGTGAAGCAATCCAAGAGGTTCTGAAATTTTATAGTCACCGACAAACATCCCATGGAGCGCTTTTTTAGAGATTGAATCGTATTAGGTTGATGCATCATTAATGTAGACTTTTCACTGTATTTTATTGGAAAAAAACGATGAAAATATTTAAAAAAGACAAGTCATAAAGGATCAAAGGATAACGTGTCCGGTGTTAATCAATCTCGTCCTAGGGATGCGCCCCCGCACTCGACTTCCACTCAGAATCGTAGTAGCGTATTGAATGGGTAAGTGGCCTATGCAATGACTTGCGGTGGTCATCCGAAGCATAAGTACAAGACAAGACATGTTTAATAATTACTCCGGAACGTATCCACTATCTACGTTGAGCACTGCTGTCAATTCGTTAGGCAGTCGCAGTCCTCAGGCAAAAAAGTTTTCATTCTTGAATCGCATTTCTGTTAAGACGAGCGAGAAGATTATCACTATCAATTCCCAAATTCAATAATCAATTTGTATCGAGAAAAAAAGGCCGCGAAAAAATCCGATAATTATGCATCAACTCAATAATTGAGAAATCTGCGTCAATTTGATAGCGATCATCTTAAGTTGAAAACATGACTAAAAAAAGAAAATATAAAAGGAACCATATACGGAAGCATATGTGTGAACACAATAGATACATTCCGTCTAATTCGTCCTCCTTCAGGCAACTCAGTCGTCCCATGCATGATAATCGAAGACGACAGTTTTCACCATTTGTGCATTACCCACGCTTTCAAGAGAAGTGCACACAAGATGAAAATGATGAACGGTCCTCTAGAAAAGGTATGTATAACAGAAAAGAGGTATTTCTACTCGGTCTTCCACGGCAGTCGGCAGTGGTATCGCGGCTATTACCGTGTCCTTTTACTGCAAACTAAAATCTCTCTCCTCACAGTGCGCGATCCGCTTCAACGAGCACGGCGCACCGTTCGATTAAGAGGCACCGCATCCCCAAACAGAAAATTTCTCACAATGAAATAGATACTATAAGAGTCACATGAATAATTTTGCTTAAAGGAAAGAACCATATAATCAGCGTTATACAGGCTGTTATCTATATCGTTCTTTCGCTGAAGCACTGCTATTCGGCAGTGCACTGAATTAATGCCCATAACTCATGTATCACCATCAATTTGCATGTTCCATGTGCTGTTGAAAAGTGTCATGAGTAAACGTGAAATGTGGGCTCACGAGCATATCAAACATTGCAGTGTGAAACTTTACATAGCGTCTCTACTAGCGCCATTTTATGGAGCCTTCCGCGAGGAGGCGGGAGTTGATTCGGTCAATGTCAGTGTTTTCAGTGATTTCAGCTCTTTCGCTCGCTCATTATTGCTAATACTGAACAAAAATATCATGAAAGAGTCTGATTAGTTGCGGGTCATTGCACATGATGGGAAAAAGCGAAGAGCACCTCTCGGTGCAAAACAACTTCGATATAAGGATAGTTTGAATAGTTACTAGTGAATGGGGACAATTAGAGTTGCTGAAAACTCCTACTGACAAGTGCTGCTCACTTGCATCAGAAAAGCCCATCTCATAATTGTTATGTCCCATTTAATAGTGTCTTTAATAAAAGGTTACCTCCAACGTGACTGTACCACAAACTCATCCGCGCCTTCACGGGGTACCATTGGGAACTACTGCTGAGGCAGGTCGAATTGAACGCTGACTTCCGAGTGCAGAAGAAAACCCTCCGTGACAGGTTGATCACGGACCCTTCGTCGCATCCAGGCGGTTAATGACGTCTAATATATCAAGGTCCAGTGCTATGGTGTACGCGGGAGCCAACGCACACTCGCGGACGGCATCGGAGGCCAACTATGGTAGATCAGAACTTTTGCATGGCATGAAAGGCCTACGTTGCAATACTAAACCTTGGCGCATCGAAAGGTCGCTCCTGTGAGCCGGTAGTAAGCTGGATGGTATACGAATAGATTTCCGTGCCGTGTAAGAGGAGGATGGTCCTGTTGCAAGTGACGGACATTGGTCGCTGCCTCGAAGCACTCTTTTCCGGTTCCGGGACTACACATTTGCATGGTGATAATCCTCGCATGTATTCAAAATTCGATCGTTTACGTCGAACGCTCCAGCAAACACCTGTTGATGACTGCTATTGGACGCCAACATACCACACTTTCTCTACCTCTGCTCCACGCACTGGTTGCTCTCCGTGGATTAAATATGGGTTGTGGACCTTGCTCGATGAGAAGAGAACTGAAGTCCTCCCACATGAAGCTGTTGTTGTTAGAGTGACCATGGAGCGCGAGCCCCTGAATATGCTGTGACATCTTCATCGTAAATACGAAGTGACTCGCACCTACCACCTTCTACGGTAATAAAGCCAGAACAGAAATAGACTTTGTATTCGTCAGGTGCCGCAATCAAAAGCTCATGAAGAATGCGAAGGCTGTACCGAATAGCCACGCAACACCTACTACGACTGTCGAAGGAGACTGGTAAGGTGTTGCTTGAGCAATGACCTTAGCTGCTCGCTCTGAACTAGGCTAGACAAAGCCTGGATAGATCAAAGTCAATAAGGAAACGTGGCTGTGGACGGATAACGTAAGAGAAGAATTGCGCGAAAAATAGATTCTATCAGTACTCGTCCTAACGCGCAGAACTATCGTGAAGGCTCCGAAGAATGAAGTGGCCGTCGGGAAAAAAACACACATTACGCCAAAGTCAGCGGAAGAAAAGGTGCGATGATGTACAACATGTTACCTTACTGCCAGAGCCCGACATCGCCAGACCGGAGATATAAAGAAATTTTCCAGCATCCATGACGAAAACAGCTGTTCTGACAGAGCCAGGGGACAGGCATTAATCAATGACAGTACAGCATGGAAGTAGCTTTGAACAAGATGGTGTCTGGCAAGGTAACTGGTCCAGATATCTTGGCGGCCGAGAAGGTACGGTGCTAGAACTCTGCAGCGTAGCTGACAACGACAACGTTCCTCAGTCGGGTCGTTGCAGAAAATTAGTGCTCAGAAGATGGCTGCAAAGTATTATTAGTACTGGAAGAAGAGGCGTTACCCTGTGGGCTGCACAAGCTACCGCCCAATTCGATTGCTTTCGTCCAGTATGAATATTTTTGAACGAACTTTAGATGTCTGTATTCTAGAATTCGCCCAGCTCTTCATGAACTAATGTGATTTAGACTCTGGCACCTCTAAAGCAACAAATATCTCCTACTTTACAAGAGATGCATCGTGAGAAGCAAAGACCACTGCATTTCGCTTCTCTAGACTCAGAGCGAGCTTTCATTTGCGTGCCGCGTGAAAATTATGGTATTCCCTGCGACTGTATGGGGTTCCTGAAGGACCTATTGAGTTGGTGCGCATAGTCTTCTCAAATCCAGTCAGTAGAGTTAAAGAGCAGCAGGTACTTGTTCGAAAATTCACATTTCCGGCCACCGATTACTTGACCACGAAGCCAAATAAGCCAGGCAACATCAGAATTGAAAGCACGCAAACTTTTGTCTTTGACATACCTAAGAACAGCACTGGCGTTCGAAGGCAGTCAGGCCTCCAAAGTCAATTCTCTCGTGAGTGCGGCTTTGTAGATTGCCTCAAATGTCTTTGGAAACGTCGCACAACCAGTCGCAAATTGCGATGCGGAGTGCCAGCCTATGACAAACAAGCTTGAAGCACACTCAAAGTATTCGAAACGAAAATACTGCTATGTCAGTTGAGGTCACTCGTTTGAACCGTGGTCACAACGACGCAATAAGGAAGCATTTTGTAGTAGCCCTCATTACTGATAAAATGCGCGAAGGTAGAATATCTGACGCAGCGCTTTCTCGATACCTTGCATGAGGACTGGGAATTAGTCAGCTACCATTGTAACCATGCATTCAATGGGAAGAAGTTAACCTAGGGCACTGAACAGCGGGCCCCGACAAGCACTGAAGAGAAGGAGAAAAAAATATTTGTATTCAATCGTTCGCGCATGCGCAGTATTCATTCGGCACATCACTGAATGAATGAAAGCGAAGTCTTATTCTATAAACCAACATTATATCTCTGAGTCCTAGCAGCTATAAGAAACCTCTCTTTTTCTCTTCTCCGTCTCTTTCTCTCTTAGCTCCCCTGCGTTTCCAGAAACAACTCTTTAACATTCCGAGTCGTTTCATAGTTTCATTGCATAAATTCAGAAACTGGTGTCGAAGACGGCATTCTAGCAAAAATATTATTTCTTGGTCATCCACTATAATGAGAAGTGCCCTAGAGAGGAGCCGCAAATATCAAGAGCGTTTAAGGTCCCGCCCCAAGCTCAGATGACTACCGTGGTCGAGCATTTCCTGTGAATCATGACTGGGAGGAGTCATCGACGTTCCAAGAACCACAGCAACCGAAAAGTATGACTCGCTTTCTCGAATCGATTTTCTCAGTTAAGAAGTAATTAACTCAAGTCTGGTGTAAACATAAGTGATATTGGATTTTTTGATTATGAAAAAATACTCTTAACTGATCCAGTTCAATGATTTTTTTGAATACTATCGAGAAACGTTCAGTAAAATGCCTAATTACAGCGTAGGCTCTCCGAATTGCCTGGACAAATAGCTTGTCCGAATTAGTCAATTACTTTAAATGTTGGGCTGAAGAAAGAATGCATCAACTATTAGCTGAACTGCTGGAAGTTTTTCAATGTGGTGCAATGTAGAAACGTTCAAATATCCAGTGAAAAACAGCCCTGTTCCAACTGTCACGGTCAACCTAGTCGTCTCTTTCCTGATGTCAGCAACAGCGTTCCTCGACAGCATCCCTGATCTTCGTTCGTCGGAGGATATTGAAACTCCGGTTTTCCTCTTGCACATGTATGTATCGGGAAACTCCGAGCATTTGTAGTTCCAGTAGCCTGCTAATGAAGAGCAATAAAAGCTGTTTGTGATGTTGAGCAGGGGCAGTACGACCTAGCCCTCTCTCCTGAATCTTGCCCTCAGTAC
This sequence comes from Haemonchus placei, assembly GCA_900617895.1. Taxonomy (NCBI): domain Eukaryota; kingdom Metazoa; phylum Nematoda; class Chromadorea; order Rhabditida; family Trichostrongylidae; genus Haemonchus; species Haemonchus placei. The sequence continues at coordinate 25,480 of UZAF01000002.1, read as the reverse complement.
TCCCTTGCAAGCCGATCTTTCAACAAATGTTTTCAGATTCGATCTGAATTCATTCCACTGCGTCGGAGTTATTTACCTAATATTCTTTCATAGTAATGGTGGTCAAGGTGCCCATCCTCGACGATCACTCTCATGCCTTCCCATTACGAATCACGTATGACATTATGAATGAGGCTGGAGCATTTATTCAAAATGGTATTGCTATGCTAATCAAGAATCTTCACTTGACTACGATTTTCAAGTCGAAGGATTAGATTTCATTCTGAAGTTGTTATGGAGTTGAGTAAGTTCCAATATTTGCTAAGCCGGATCACCTATATACTCGATTCGCAGACTTCCGCTCGTGTTTCTAATCTGCCGTGACATCCTTCAAATCGAACGTGTGACACACTTGCATGTAGCTAGCTAAAAAAGTGAGTGTTTGTTAGTCTCATGATGCGAGCCCTCTTCTACAAATGTAGCAGTGGTTAGTCGTGAAACCCGCACAGGCTTTGCGGGCGAGATCGGGTCATGCGCTAGCACTGTAGTTTGCCGTGATGAGTGAGTGTTCAGGGATGACCCAGTGGTCCGGTATATGTGAGTTTGCATGTGTCATCGTTTTCAATAACTTCAAATAACGGTGAGGCCAATGTAAATTGTTCAAGTTTCGAGAGGTGAACTGACGGTAGACTTTCTTAAATTTCGTTCGAAGTTCACATAGTATCACCTGTATCAGCAATCGTCTCGTTGACCATAGATTTTCTCGAGTGGGCGCCAGTAACGTATCCGTCCTTGTCGCAAGCCATAGACCGGTGGATCGCCCTCGCTCGAGAGGCACGAGGCATTCCTTTCAGAGCTTTCGTGAAGAAGTCTGACCATCGCGCTAGCGGCAGTGCAAGTGTTCTTTGACGTCGCATGATCATCGTTAGTTAACGGAGTTCGGAACTCCATATGCCCTTCTGCACTTGCGTGTAAAGAGAAATTTCGAGCATCATCCTCTCTGAAGCGCGCTGAGTGACGCCGACAGCATGTCCGTCTTGCTTTTGCAGGTGCCAAGTTTCCGAGGCGTCCTTTAAAGCAGGATGGACAGAAGTCCCGAAAAGGTCGACGCGGAGCTTGATGTTCTTTGTCTTCACTACTCCTTCGATAATCTCAAACGCTCCCCACGTCGCGCAATTCTACCTCTTAAGTTCCGGAGCTAGGTCGCTTCAACGGTCACCACGATATTGCGTAAAGTGTCGTGATTCTTCACGTTGGGTTCTCGACCTAGACGTGTATTCGTTCCGTTCAGCGTGGATGGAGCGTCAACTACCAATCCTTCTCTCATGAACATCGTTTTCGTTAAGTTCAGTCTTGAGCCAATTTTTCCTCAAATTGGTAAATTCGGCCAGCATTTGTTCCGCTTGCTCGATATTCGTATTATAACCACGAGCACCTGCAAAGCGGAGATAATGGAATTAGCTGTCATTAACCTCCACTCCAATGTCTTCTTATTTAAAATGACCCATGATGTTTCGAGAGCGGCACTGAAAATTTTGGGCGAGATGTCGTCGCTTTGTCAAACCCCTCTCTTCACGTTGACAATGAATTCCTTATGAAACAGTGAAGGTCAGAACATTGTCTTTCACTAGCCTTTCTGTCTTTCACGAACCATGTCTGAATTGAGAAGAACCACTCTGGTTGTTCAACCCTTCCATTATCGCTTCAGTCTCGACAATATCCAAAACTTTAATCAAGTAAATGAACTTCAGCCACAGCAACATTTCATATTCATGTGATCGATTGTTTTGAACTCTCGCCGGATCCCTACTTGTTCGCATGGCTGTCCCCCATAATCTATTAGGTTGGTGCATAACTATTGCGGGTTTTTTCGCAGCTTTTTTTTCTCTCGATAGAATTTTAATATTGAGTTGGGGTTTTTTCTAGAAGTGATCTGCTTGATTTCCTCTACAAGAATATACTCAAAAAACCATCCGCATATTCGCAAAATTAGGCTTAACTACTTCGAGAAAGATTGGAATGTGGCACAGTTATTCCTCGATCTCAGTAACTTTTCGGCGATGGAATAATCAGCCAAAGCCAACAAAGAAATGGGATCTGCCCTTAAATCTGTCATATTCACCAGCGAAAACTTTTATGGATTATCTCGTCAACCGCTCATCAAAAAACTGGCTAGAGAATGTGAGTTACGTCGATTTGGATGTCTTGATGGCCGATGTCAGGGCGTGGATCGCCCGCAAGGATCAAAACTTTTGGGATCCGACTAACTAATCAGTAGGAAGCAGTGCTTGACGTAGATGGTGAATGAGTTCCAGAGTAACAATTTGAACATGTTTTTGTTTATTATTTCTATCGATTCGTTAAGTAAAATTTTTTGTAAAAATCCGCTGTAATTATGCATCAACCTAATATATAGAGGCCGTAAAATGCAGGGGAAATAGAAAATATCAAAATAATCGTGTTCTGACCGCTAGGAAGTCATGTGTACTTTCACTAGATCACCTAATGAACGATCGCTAAAAAGTTACTGAGATCGCGGAATGACTGTGCCACCTTCTCGAGATAGTAAAGCCTAATTTTGCGTATATGCGGATGGTTTTTTGAGCATATTCTCGTAGAGGAAATCAAGTAGATGATTTCTAGAAAAAACCCGAACTCAATATTCGAATTTTATCGAGAGATAAAAAGCTGCGAAAAAATCCGCAATAATTATGCATCAACCCAATAGTATTCTACCAATTTTCTTGAGGATGACTCATGTGAGAAGCCTGTCGACTGCAGCAGCAGGCATTGATACCTTAGATACCGTCTGGATCTCCCTTTTCGTACAATACACTCTTGCTAGTTTTCCACAAGAAGGGGAACTAGCAAGACTGTGTGTTCCCCAATACAGTCAGGTTCCAAAGAAAGCTAGGAAGTTGAAAAGTCAGTGCAACAATGTTCGGTAATTATGGAAAGCTCAAGCCAACAACTACAACTCAGAGATCATGTCATGATTGACCAAAGGTGAACATGGTCCGTCATACATGTCTTACATACACGTACGATAGAGCAATGACCACGCAGAATGACAATAAAATCGAAAAGCGATCATACCGCAGGGTGAATACAATGACCTCCACAAAACAATTTCAATAGAATAGCAGATCAGCAACGGATTCGCGGAGTACAAGTAGAAATCATAACTATGTACAAGATGAGATTATGAGAGAATTTGAATGTGGAGATAATAGTCAATGAGGCTAGCAAAAGAGTACAAGTCAAACGCCTTCCGCATTTGCCCTCAGCCATGGAAAGCTTAGCAACTATGCAAAGTAGCAGATATAAAATTCGGAGACGGACAAAACGTGGGTTTATCGCCAATATTAGTTGTTTCATCAAAGATAAGTGATTCAGTCCAGGTTACGAGACTGGTCGAAAGTGTTAATCTAAACAGCGACTTGCGATTCCACCTTAAATCGTATGATCAATTGAATGTTGGCGTTGGCATTGATGTTCTTCTTTCATTATTTTTTCGCTGATTACTGATTTAATGAATTGATTTGTTGTAACGCTCGCCTGTGAGTATTATTGCTATAGCATCGTTGATGAGCATTGAAGAGTTTCTTCTTCTTACATCACTTTTCCAGCACTCTTTTCGTGTTTGAAGCTCCGAGGTAAATCGAACTGAACGGTTGCCTGTCGAATTTCTTCCTCTCTTACGAAAATAGAAGAAAGCGAATTTAAATGCCCTCATCCAAATTTAGAAGTTGTTGTTTTCATCCTGAGAGTTTTGAGTAACTGTGTTTTACTGCGTTTCAGTACGAACGGTTTGTTTTAGCCTGATACTGCTCTGAATAATTAAGAAATCGTGACACTTTCAACATCAATTTTCACATCAATCAACATCAACATTTTCAACAATTTGTTGAAGTCAAAGCTTGTAACGAACGACAAATTAGGTAGGATGAATTGAACGTTACAAGCCGACACACAAAGGAAGAGGTGCAAAAGAAACGAAAACATAATAGCCCTTAATCGTTTATGTTGTTCTAATAACAGAAATTATCCAAAGTGTTTATCTCGATATGACGGGGCTTGGGGCTTAGCTAGATATATCAGCACAGTGTCGCTATTGCAGCTTACTCAGCTTGCGCCCTTACAATATGGAAAGTTGACGAATTTTGCGGATTTCTCTGTGATAGGAATGCACTATGTACTAATCTGCACTTCTACGCTGATTCAACTACCGTTGTTGAGGAGGACGGCAAGCCACTTGGAGAACTTCCTTCTGATCGCTTACAACGCGGACACAGGGTTGGACAGTAAGAGCAATTTCATTCTGAAATAGAGTGTTTATTCTGAACAGATGTAAATCAAGGTCAAAAAGAGGGAAAATGTCCTAGATCTCTCTCCTACGTACAATTCATATCTTTCCTATTAGAACGCACTAAATGTGTATGTTGCTTGTCTTGTGGTTACGTGTGTGCGTGTGTGTGAGTGATTGCATCGGGTGTGTATTTCGGGTATGTGTTGCTGTGTGTGTGTGTATCGGCGTGTGTTTCTGTGTCGGTGTATGTTATCGGTGTGTTTTCCTGTGTCGGTTCTGTGTTCATTTGAAAATTCATAATTTCTGTTTTTTAGACCAGAAGGGTTTAAAAAATCAGAAAGGATATAAGCTATAAGTAGGTTGAAAACATTTCCCTATATAGTGGTGGCCGAGTGTGTATGTTAGTTTGTCGGTGTGTGTTTTTGATCGGACATTCATAACACCTGCTCCACTGCACCTAGAGCGCTCATATTCTGTAGAAGTACAAGGGACAGGATGGGCACACTTTTGGTGGCAAAACCGGACCTCGCCCATAAGGGGTGAGGTTTGCGTGAGAAAGCCCATAAGGGGGGAGGTTTGCGTGAAAAAAATGTTTAAGCAGAAATTCGCAACTCCTGTTCCTCTGGACATAGAAAGTTAAAACCTGGTAGGATTAGACCTTTTTGTATTGAAAGTGGAATCTCGGCATCCCAATAAGTGGCGTAGTATATGACGGATCGTAGGTATTCAATGACAGGATCCGATGATAACTGTGAAGATAAGGGGCCTAAGAGAGCAAGAGCCACCTATCCATTTGAATCCTAAAGGTTCTTACTCAATGAAGGAATTTTTTTGTTCGACATCATGTGCCAACCATAAACTTAACCGACCGCTAGTAATCTGGAATCTCAACCAACCAGTCGGATCGCCCGGCTAACGGCAGACTCTCCTCCTTCTTGTGTCAAACACCCTATCCCGAGAAATGTTGAACTAAAGAATTTTTTCCCTCTTTCGAAGTTTATAATTTTTGGGTCTTTTCCGCTGCTTAGCTGAATTTAAGTTTTTTCCTGCTGTCTAGCTAAATGAAAGTATGAAACTGGAACACAGTTCGAAATCCTTCTTTGACACAACAGAAATCGAAAGCTTCCCTAATTCTTCAATAAAGTATAGTAATTCTAACTCTCCACTCTTTTTTGAAACAAATGACACTTTCCTGTGCAACAAATTTGAAAAAGGACTAACAGGGCAGTGCAAATGGTATTCAGTTAAAGTCGGTGCTTCTGCCTTTGTTAGGAAGTCTCGATTTTTGCTCTCTAAGAAATAAATATCCATCAAAATTCTAATTGTTAGACATTCAAAGATGATGCTGTGGAGATGTTCTGAGTGATAATAGCACCGTTATCAGATGTCCTTTATCGATGGACCCTTTTCTTTACGGAGATATCATTAGTTGAGAATCATTGAATCACAAACCTCACTGGGTAGTGGTTGTAATCTAATAGTAAGAAATGAACAAAGTTCTTATTTCTTATCGTATTGCCCTAATGGGTCCTTATCACTGCACTTTTGCCGCCCTGCTCTACTATCCCGTCTTATCGAACGAAACATACTGAACGGTCAAAGCTACATCGTAGATACCAAAGACATTAGGATTTTGATCGGTAGGTGGCCTCTCTTAGGTCCCTTATCTTCTCTTATCAGTTATGGTCAGTTCTTGTCACCGAGTGCTTACAACCCCGTCATATCCTACACCACTTATTAAAATGCTGAGGTTCCCGCTGTCAGTCCGAGAAGTGTAATCCTACTACATTGCAGCGCTCTCGGTCCACGGGGACAGGAGTTATGGGTTTGCGGCCCGAAATTCCCATCGCGCACGCCCCGTCCCCTGTGCACGGAGTCCGGTCCTGCTACCCATCATAAATGTTTCCATCCTGCCCCCCTTATTCCTTTCAAGTTTGAACGCTTTAGGTCCACGAGAAGTTATGAATTTCCGGTCGAACACACACACCGGCACACATACACACACAAACACACCGACAAATCAACAGACACACTAAGCGAATTATATATAGTGGGATGATATCTCCGCGAAGGCAGAAGACCCATTAGTGGCGGCACCTGGAAATGGTGTTGTGATCACCTAAGACATTTTTGGGTACCGCCCAAGGCTTTGGTTGCTTAACAATTGAATCCTTGACGGGTATTTACTTTTAGAGGCACGCTCCACGATAATTTTGAGGTATCTTCTTTAGGTCGAAAAGCGGAAGGGATTAATGCATCAACGGTGAAGGAAAATTTGCAGTTTTGCGGAAATTAAGGCTACTTAAAAGAAGTGAATATAGAAGTCCTATATATATATATATATATATATATATATATATATATATATATATATATATATATATATATGCGGCGTCCCAAAATTATGTGCGGCAATTCATGACAATATATATGAAACTTATCAGCTGAGAAGAAGAATGAAACATACGTTCACGCTTGCTAACATTATGTACTACAACATACTACCATCACATTTCAAAATATCCCTCATGAGCGCGGGTCGAGACCTAAAGTTTGCTCTCGAACTCTTCGCGTGTTGCGCGCCGGTATCCTCCTTTATTTCTTCCTATCCTTTCTTGCGTATTGCTTCCAAAACCCCAAACTGAGGCTGCAAACTCGACAGGTTCTTTTCCAATCAGGGACCATACGGACGAGCTAAGTGGGTTAAAATCCGTAGAACAGGATGGCCATTCCTGTTTGCCAATGAAGCCGGGCAGCTAGAATAAGCACCGCTAACAGGGGTGCCTGCATATTCGGGCGCTGGCTGTTTCAGAAAGCGGAATAGGATTAGTGGTTTGATACTTTTAAGACGGTCTTTGAGTACAGATCTTTGTCAATTTTCACGCCGGTGTAGACCAAACTGTGGAAGTCTTAACCTCGCCTATGACTCCTGCAAAATACATCATTTTGCTGTTCTTACAGCAACTTTTCTGTGAGCGATTGCACGTTCGATGTTTATGGCTGGAACATGTTCGTTTTTTGCTGAGGATTGGTTTCTTAGCACAATTTCATCAGTTAGAGAGAGCGATGAAGGGATGCGTGTCTCCACTCACATGGGTTAGCAACCTTCTGCGTTTTTCGGCACCGTACAGCCTACTGAGATCAGAAATGGAGCGGCATTCCTGCATACGATAGGAACAATAGGGAAGCTTCTGCTCGACAGTACTCCCCCCGACAATAGCAGATTTGAAAGCCCTCTTTAAAATGTTGCACCGCTCCGCTGCCAGATTTTTGAGCTCGATGACTAATAAGAGAACCTGACCCTAATAGTGTTTTTCATACTTTGACCAGCATAATAATGATTTGACAAAAATGGAGCGCATAAAAAGCTCTATCCTTTGAGGACCCCATAACAGTAGCATCTGTTCAGACCTCTGAAACCTCACAAAATATAGAAGATGCAATAAAAATATATGTAAAAGATCATGAAAGTAGGCCGGAGCTAGAGCAGGAGCTACGCCACCGCATAGCTCGAAATTTGAAGGCCTGAATCTTTCTTAGCCCTGAAAATTCCTCGGGGAAGAAAAAAATATCTTACAAGAATTGTGTCATAGTTTCTACAGCATTTAATTAAGAAGTAAATTCAGGTTGAGATAGAGGCTGAGCTGACGGAGATGGATGTGTCAGACACGAATATTCATTACATGATTCATGTTCGGAAGCTCATAAAGCTTGGTAGCGGTTGGTCCGCATGTGAAATACTTCAGTCTAAGTGATGTTATCACAAGCAATTTTTTTCCAGCTGCGAGTTTAGACCTTGTTTACACGCAAGTGCTGATACCGCTAGTTATGAAGAAACCGTCATCATACTACAGGGCCTTAGCCGAGGTTAGTTCCCGAGAGCTTATAGAGCGCTATTCAGAGAGTGGCAAGTTAAGCACTCCTTGAGAAAAACTTTCACTGCATCCAAAATAAAAGTGCACATGCAGCTCACGTGCCTACTTATTGAGCGATTGGTGGCGTCGAAAGCAACACCCTATAAACTGACCCTATAAACTCGTATTGCACCTACTTATGGCGAGTACGTGGGTGCAATACGAAGGTGCAATACCCTCGTCCGTCGCAACTATGTACGTCACGTCGCACGTCAGCCCGCGATTTTTGACAGACGGGCATACGATTTTCGCTTGGTTCATGGCAGTCAGCACAGAGAGAAGATAACTTGGGCTGTTGCGAATCATTTGCTCACGTGCTATCGTTATGAGGCGGCAGTCGTTTGGCGCGGCCCCTTGCAACAAACTTGCCACCGTTCAACTCTTTCTGCTCGAATGACCGACCAAGTTTATCGGTTCAACTCTCAGTCTAAATATACGTATCTGTATGAGCGTAATACATCAGAGATAGATGATAGTGAAAAATCAGCTGTAGGTGGATTTGTTAATCAAACCATTGATGATGATGATTATTGACGCAGGTACCTTTGCCGCGTGTTTCGCAAAGCATGGGAAAGGGTAGACTTTGTATAAATGGATCAGTAGATGACTTTTCGCTGCACATACCTTAAAATGTGGGTATTAAGAACAACGATGTTTAGGCGTATACATAGATCATCTACTAATCTTGTACATAAAGCCAATGTACAGAATTTTTGTACACCATCGTCACATATTAAGTCAAACACGGATATGTAATGAAGCTAATGGTTGGATATTATAGCAAAAAAATATGGGCTCAGGGGTAGCTAGTAGGGGCAAGACCGCACAGTGAAAATTGACTATGTTATCTTAGAACGTATTCACGATCCACTGAACTCGATCGCAAGGATGAGGCAAGAAGAGCTGCTTTCCGTCATTGTACTTGAATGTTTCTTGCTTAGGCCCTAAACCAATGGCTGCTAGGAACGCACTGGTGCGTACCAGTTTCCCTTGAAATGTCAATGATGGTATTGCTGTTCACAGCAGCGGTTATTGTTTAGCCTTCCCCTGATCAATTGCTGTAATCAAAACTATAGAACAGGTACTTTAACGAACAGCTTACTCGTGAACATTCAGAACGGAGACCTAGTCTACATTCATCCTTCTATCCTGTATGCCTCCTCGCTTATCGACTTCATGAAGCAACGTATGCTCAACTGTAGACCTCCTTTTATTGATGTGAGTCGTTAAAACTTTCTCGCTGTAACGGTCATCAGTCTTTTACCTTTTCATTACAGGTAGGAATTCAGTTCCAAATTTGAACTTACCGCCAACTTTCTAGCTTTTCTAAATCCTTCTCGGTGCGCCACTATGGGTACAGGTTTCATCAACTCTTCAAATATATATTTTCCGATTTCAACCGTAACAGTTTGAAATCAACGCCATAATAATGTGTTATCCAAAACGATCAACTCCTTGAAGCTCGCTCAGTAAATTCCATTCATCCAGTAGAAAATTGAGTTATAAACTCCCTCGAATAGGAGCCCTCTGTAAAACTTACTTCTGGGAATAACATCAGAGTGAGTTTTCAGTCTGTACTCCCACATAATCAAGAGATGAATAGAAGTGCGAAGGAGAGCAGTCAAAACGGACGCTTTCAAGCAATTCTGCCTTCGTCTTTCAGCCATTGTACCCTCAACTCTTTCACCATCGCTCACGCCAGCTCAATGCTCAAACTTTAATTTCAACCAGCGCGAAATTTTAGAAAAAGTTGTCTGTTTCACAAGAAATTGCTGGGCCTCTGATTGTAACAAATTTAAAATTAGTGCGAACATTCTGAAAATTGACTGTTTCAAGCATGAGTTCTTTTTAACCATGTTCTTTCAAAACATTTATTTATTTATTTATTCATTCATACGTGACACTTCACGCGCCTCACTAGTACAGAAAAAGCGGTAACAATTCAACCAAATGATCTAAAGGCCTTAGTATCTATTCAAAAAATAAAGGTAGCTGGACATTGTAGTTGACAGCCAGACCTACCGTAGCTGACAAACAGATACATAACAGGAGACCCCTCAAACCTGTAGCGGTCGGGTGGCATCCAGGTCGACTACCTGCACCAGTCGGCAATGGCGCCTCAATAAGAGGGACTTGCTTGGACTTCGGCACAAGAGTATACCGAAACCCTCGTGGAGCAGGTAAGCCAGGTAGTAGCCGGATGTCGACCATATAGATTTCCGAGGAGAAAGGTCATCTTTTAGAACATGAAGGCAAAACACTCAACAGCTGTCTGAATTCTTAACAAGAAAGATAACACTCAAAAGAAAACTAAAATGTAGAAAAAGAGAAAGTAAATGAAGTTGATACTCACGAAGTGAAACATTTATAACTGAATTATGAAGCCTTATATCCGGACTATGAATTTATATGTTTACTAGTAGTGCCAGGACACAGTGTTGTTGGAGTGGTGAGGCAGGAAGTATGAGAGTCCACTGTTGCGATATCTAATCTGATCTCTATATCTGATTTCAAAGCTGATAGCATCGATAAAATTATGCTTCAGTAAATTCTTTTTGGACATCTTACCATTTCTTGATCCGAATAATTCGTGTAGAAGTTTCTCGAAGTTCATTGCCGTGCGATAAAAGTAGGAGTGGAAAGTAAGCGAATAGAATTTCTCATGAATTCTTTGATGGTATATTTCAAACCTACCAGACCTTGCACTGCAGGGTTTGAAAACCCAATAGTTGCTCGGTTTCAATCTAGTTTGATGTCTGAGTATTCGGAATCCCAGAGTGAGATCATTAACTAACCTCACCTTGTTCAAACTTGTCAGCCCTAGCCATCTCATTCGTTCTTCATAACTCGGAATGTTACTCGAGGTAGTTCCTGGGTGGTTTCTTAGATAAACCAACCTGACAAAAGTACGTTGCCCTTTCTCCAGTCTGGTCAACTCTTTCTTAAGAATGAGATTCCAAAGCTGAGAGCAGTAGTTCAGATGTGGCATTGTATAGGCGTAGGAGTAAGTTGAGTTCTTTGATCTGGGTATCACGGAAAATCATAAAAAGCGCTGCAAAAGCTTTCTTCGCCCCCTTTCGATCTGTTCTGTGAATTTCAGGACAGACTGTATTATTATCCCTAAATCTTTCACACTTGAGCAGCTAGTCAATATAGTGCCGTTTATTTCATACTTGGCTTGATATGTATCTCCAAGATGGAGAACTGTGCCCTTATTTATATTTATTGCAAATTCCATGCTGAAGCCCATTCCACCATTCTTATAAGAGAGAGCTGAAGTGCGTTTTGTACTTGCTTTTTATTGGTTGCATCATATGAGGCGTACAGCTTTATGTCATCCGATACATCTGTACTTTGACCTCAGGTGATAAAAAACGAAAGCAGGTAGTTCCACGGTATAAATCAAAATAATAGTGGCGACAGCGCGCTTCCTTGAAAGACACCACTACTGCAATGATGTCTATCAGAGAAGGTGCTTCCTACCCTCACCGTCATATGTCTATCGTACAAATACGACTTTAGCCACTCAAGGACTTGTCCAGTCATGCTAAGGTACTGAAGTTTGGCCAGTAGCTTCTGATGACATACTTTATCGAATGCCTTAGATAAGTCGACGAAAACGATATCTTTAGATTTACCACCAGAGCATAAGTCCAATCATGCAAGCTATCCACCAGGTTAGATAGCGAGGAGGACCCGCTCAAAAACCCATGTTGCTCGTTTGGCATCACTCGAAATCTATCTAGCCAAGCTATCATTTTGTCTCTAATGATCTCCTCCATTAGCTTTGCTGGTGTGGGCGTTATGCTCACGGGACGGAAATCGGAAATAAGCCTACTATTCGAGACATTAGTTATAGCTGTGACCAAGGCCTCCTCCCAGATATTCGGAACCTCTCCTAGGAGCATAGAAATATTAAAGATGTGTCAACGGCTTACATAGTGAGGAGGCACAATGTGTTAACGGCTTACATAGTGAGGAGGCACATCTCTTATACACAGTCTGGGGGATTCCATCATACGTTTCCGAAAGAGACGGCTCCAAGCCTTCCAGCGCCTTGCGGACATCGTTTAGGTGAAAGAAAACATTAGACAATACGTTACCTATGTGAGGCACTCCCTTCATTTCCACAAGATCTTCAGCTGAATGAATAATGGTGAAATTACTAGCGAAATATTGGGCCAAACCCAACGCTTTTTATAGGTCCGAAGCGAAAGCAGTGCCATTCTCATCGGATAGGGTCGGTAGATCAGGACTAGTTTTAGTATTCTGCCTAATGTAACGAAACAGTTGTTTGATATTTAATTTCGATAAAAGATGCCTTTCACGGTAGCTTGCCCATTTCTTGATGTGTTGATCAAGATCTGAGCAAACTTTTTTGTACCGGCTGTCAGTGATGGGAAGAGATAGGGAGCGGAATAGTCTCTCTTTCTGGGACATAAGATTCTTAATATGAATAGGATACTTTGATTGGTAACTTCGAGGAACGCTAACGGGCACAAACTTAGAAAATACCGCATATAGTTGTTTACAAAACTTTCTGTAGGCATCACTTGCGCTGGTAAAATTGTTCAACAACTCGAACCAATCAGTAATTCTTGAAGAGAAGGCTTCAAAGTAAGGGAGTCCACGCTATCAAAGTTCGGCAAAGGGAGAAGCTGTGTCTGAACCTCACCAGTTGTGTACGCATTACTTCAAAGCAGACCATATTATGATCGGATGGAGAATGGAGATACAACTTTAACATTTGAGATAGTTGGTGTCGCCGAAAGGATAATGTCGAGTATGTTTGGACCATGGGTGGGTTCCGTCACGTACTGCACAAAATTACAATTAACGAAAAGTTGATGAAACTTCCTAAAAGCATGGTTCAAGAGCTTGGCAGTACCCCGATCAATCCTGAGATTTAGATCACCCATAAGAATCGTATGATTACGCACTGAACTCAAATCAGTGATCAGGTCTATCAACGCGGCATCATCCGCTATTGTTGAATTGGGGGGGGGGCGATAGACATTGATAATCCTAACAGCAGACTCCGCATTTTGTATTCAAATATCGCAACAGAGAACGTCCGTGACGAGGCTTTCGTTCAATTTCAGTTGAACGCACTCTAAGGAAGTACTCACTATACAGCATATACAGCATATACCCCCTCCTTTTTTCCCTCTTCGATCTTGTCGAAACACGAAGTAAGGAAGATCCCCTACAAGCCCCGAGTTTGCTACGCTTGGGGTCAGCCAAGATTCGGCAATATTAAGGATACCGGGCTTCACATGCAATAGAAAAAAATGTAACTGAATCAACTTCTTGACAACACTTCGGGCGTTGTAGAGGCAGCATTTCAAACGACAGTTTGGTGAACAACCACGCGGGCTTATGCGTCTCCCTGTTCTTTGTTAAAAAGTTCTGTAATGTGCTTCAGTTCGCCTCTAAAGACCACCCATTCCCGTTTGTCTTTTCCTCGATTACGATCCTTGGCCTTTTGCCTCAGATTGTAGTCGCGGCTTCTTTTTTCCTGCATCATACTCCGTCTTACGAAAACGCTTCAAGCTGACTCGAAAATTTCAAGTTCTTAGCATTTTTTAAGGCAGTTCGCCAATGACTTTTTGACGGGAGTACTATTTTTACAAGCCCTCTTTGGCGCTCTGATGGCCGCATCTGAGGAGAAGCCTTTGCCAGACCACTGATAACCAAGCTGCACGAGCGCCTATCCTCATCAACGGCGTCCGACATTTCCTTAGGAATTTTGTCGGATAGGGCTACTAGCATTTTTTCGATGATAGGATCAGAATTCCTTTCCATTATAGCTCTTAAAAGCTCGCTCATGCTCATCCTGGGAAAATCTTGTTCTTTTTGTGTGGGCTGAAGACCGCTTTGATTGTTCATACTCGACCCACTGGAGGGTACCTCAGGAACAGTGGCACAGTCCTTCGTTTTTCGTACTCTATCTCGTTTGGGAGGCATGGCCAGAAACGCTTACTTTTTTGTTTAATGAGACAACGCCAATGACTGCTGCAGATCAAAAACGATGACTTATCAGTCAATATCGGCAATGCGGACCACCAGTAATATGGACGGAAAGCGTGAGTAAATGAAGAACCAGACTGAATCACTGTCCTAATTCTTCAAAATATACGTGAAACCGTCTTGGTAATAAAAGCTTATGAAAGATAGAAAAAAATACAGGAAGAGAGTGATTCAAAAGCGAACAGGAAGCGAAGACAAAAAAAGGTAGAGAGGAAATGGTAGTGCCACCGCACACCACGAATACAGGAGAATACTATAAATAGCTATCAATTATTTCTCCGAGGTCTAATAGGTCGAGTAATTTTTTCTCTTCTTCACTAGTCAGTTTCTTTTTGAGTCTAGGATTCAATCTTTAGTGAAATCCGTCTTGAGACGCGCTTCCCCATCAAACTCCCTTCAGATTATTAGTAGCATTAAAATGATTCATTTCCTTCTGTTTCACAATGCCGCATGGCAACAGCTGTTTTGCCTGAAGCAGTAAAAGGATAAAGTTTTGAACTGTATTCAATCCCGTCTGAAGCATGCGCCTCTCGCGTTCGAATTCACCTCGAATCATAGTGGCTTAATGAATGCGTGTGTGGCCCATACACTGACTTGCAACGTACAAGTCAGTGCCTTCACTCTCCCCAACAAGTCTGGCACCAGTTGACCCAAATCCGGAGGGATGGAAGACATGATCGGCCTGAGCGGATATCGATCTTGGACTCGGACTCTTATCTGCGGGTGTGATAGTGCGCCACTTGCCTCAAGAATCTTACCCAGGTCACTTCGCAAACTGTGAGGAAACTCTATTGTACAACGGACGACTAGCTAATGGAGTAAAATTAATGTCTCGTCCGAGACGTTTTTAAATATTTGGCGCCTGTAATTTAGACCCCTGTATACTGACAAGTTATTATCAAAATCACCATATTTTCCAGCCATCTCCTTACAGGGGGATCAGCGTACACCACCCGTCAATATCTCTGTGACACAAAGAAGCAAACAAGTGTTGTGAAGCAGCGTAAACTGTTCATTCTTCTATCGATGATGTGAAACCCTACCTTGTTGGGAGATTGAGAACGCTTTTCAATCACTGCTGATGAAGTAATACCTATAAGAATTGCATAAACAATGTAAATGAAGCTCTTTGCCATACTGTTTGGAAATATATGCATCAGCTGCACTTTCTTTCACCACTCTCTTTCTTCGGTGTTGAATGTGCTACTATGATGAAGTCAACGCAAGCGACGTACTTTGGTATCTTTGAATTTTCAAGTAAAGTATTAAAAATCTTGAAGTTCTTCAATTAGCAATTACTCGCTTACACTGCTTTCCATACTCTCTTTTCCTACAAACCATTTTTAAATTCCGCGATATTATTAACCGTAACTATCCGAGCTTCTACGACCGAAGCTGACTCATTCACAAGAAGGTAAAGAAAATACAAAAAAGCCTAGTGGCTGGAGGGGATTAAAGAAAGCAGCAAAGAGGAAAATGGGGTACCCTCATAGGAGCTTATTTATTGAGTGTGTCCATTGCCCAAGGATCGCGAGGGGGAGGAGCGCTCAGACGCGCTCTTCGCCACTCTTCCGCTTCGAAGCAGCACTAGAATACCGTGTTGAACAGTCTTGAGTCCCTTCTCATTATTGCTTTCTTCGCTTTCTGTTAGTCTCAGTGGGGTTTTTGGCACTTTCCCTTTTGATATTTTTCTTTGAGAATGCTTTGGAAGTGCTTTACTCGAACCACACAATTCGAGGAGATGTTACGGTAGCCCCAAGGTGGATTGGCGATACCATTGGAAGAATGTGTAATCTGAAACGAATATTGATCAGTTGCGAACCGTACGGCGACACTGCGCAAGGCTACGGAACAGTAGTTGAAGTGGGTTAAAGGTCTATCCTCTTGGTGCTGCAGAACTATCGTTAAACTAGTATTTGATGAAGCCTTCTTCGTTTGGATAAACGTACCTACATTCGGAAAGTTTGAGGCACTTAGATTAATAGGAAACTCTACGCTCTTCGATTTTGATTAACGTGTCCGTTGAAATTATCTCGCTGGGTCTAATTCATTGTCTGCTTAAATATATCAGTGTTCAAGGCTGTTTCGGAATGGAGCATCGTTGTTCAATCTCACAGTAGAAGCGATCGAGTTCACTGCTCACTTCTCAATACCAGCCCAGAACTTAAGGTTCGCAGTTTTGAAACGAAAACAGAATCTACTTCTTGTCACCATAATCAGTTGATGTCGTTTTGCAACATGATTGCAGTGTGATTTGTGCTACTGCCGCACAGTACCTAGTTAAGGAAACGCTACTTACATATATCCTGTGTACATCTAAAATTACACCACATTAAGGGATCTTTCAAAGTCGGCTGCCACGTAAGATACACCGCTTGCCTAGATCTGCCTAATTCTACTTATAAATGGAGATGTTTGAAGATAGCAAAGACTTCATGGAGCACCTGTAACGAAGCGAAAGTGGTGAGCTGTTCATGTGTAATGCTGGTTGGTATGAAATGTCGCCCATACGTATTCTGTTACTTTGAAGTCTTTACCCAACCTTTTAAACTCAGTAAAGGCCGCCTTGAGAGAGCGTAAGTTGGCGCATGCAACGCTATATTAGCTACTCGTGATGGATAGGATAGCGAGCCTAATTTCCCATCAGAAGAATTTCGATCAAAAGCTCGGGTGGTTGGATTTAATAAAGGTACTTTGCAAGTCTTTTCATAAAAAATGAATGTTGACCAGAAAATGAATGTTGTTTTAACAATGTACAACATAACAACTTGTATGCACATTTTCACATTCGATCTTTCTTTTGTGGTGCCGTTCCGCATTCGACTTCTATTCAGAATCGTAGTGACCTTTAGAATGCGTAATACAGTTCTCCACTTGCACACACCGCCCCGCCCACCGCTTACCTTAATCGCTCTCAATTATCAAGCAGCGGGATTACACCTTATTCCGTCTTTTTTCCATTGAGGAAGATCTTGGGGGGTTGTATGGAAGAGATGGCCTTGCAAGATTGATCTCGCTACTTATTATCTCTTTTTAAGAGGATTTTTAATAATAACACGCTCTCTTTTACAGATAGTGGAAAATTCTGATACGAAAGGCATCTCCTCTCCGAACGTTGGAAATGGTATCACTCCGTTGAAGGTTGCCAATTTCATTCATATTCCATTTGTAATTGATAATTCCAAACAGATCAAGGGTAGCTCCTGTGAGGAATCGAGAGTTGGAGAGTTGTGGGCAAGACTTTGGTTTCGGGTGGAACTCGGACTCTTAAAATGTTTAGAAATATGGCATAAAAAATCAAGAGCTCAACCTCGTCATAACTCGTCCTGACTAGGTCACGGCATAACTATAGCGGACGATGGGGAACGAGTACTGTAAAAGAGGTCGCTTGTGGTCGGTTGGCTTCCACGGCCACGCGGGACTAGTAATGCCTCGAGTTTTGGCAATTGAGCCTTCATTATCAAACATTTATCGAAAATACAAAAGCTATTTTCGCCGCTCATAGTCTAGTACCATTATGAGTTTGCGGAATATATAAACTCCACTCATAAAGTGGGGTTCTATCATTGTATGTTCTCCATGTAAATAAACGACCCCTGTGAATTGGCGACCGTTTTTCCACAATATAGCAACTACGACACCCGAAAGAAAGATGCGGACCGAGAAACTCTACCGATGGAATATTTGAATGCTGCGCCGCTCTCGAGTCTAGAGGAGCTTACTTTTTCCGGGTGCCTTCACAATCATCCCACGTTTCGGTAGCGGTACCAAGCTCTTGTTCACTCGAGGGTAGACCTCTTGAATTTCCCTTGCTCACGACGCAACTGGAGAACAGATTAGCCCTGCCCCGAATCAACTAATAGACCTACTCTCGGACGTGGTTAGAAGAGAAGTTACTTTACGACTGTCGACGGTGGGCAATCCCATCAACTGCTATTGCCGAAGTAACGCCAACTTGCGCAGTTTAACAGCAGGAGATACGCAGTGGATCAAACAGCCCCATCTCTCTCAAATGTACGCTGAAAGTATTGCCCTTCTGCTCCAGAACTAATCATAATGCATTCCAATGTTGCGACTTCAACACCCCAGACGAAAGATGTGACTGCACTCACAGAATGATTTGTTTCAAAAGTTCACAAACGAATCACAGAAAGAATGGTGCGATTGCCATTACCATGCAGCCGACAGCAGCATCTGTAAGTGCTATTGTGATCCCTCCCTTTGTTACTATTCTAAACCACTGCAAAACAAAACCTCATCAGAGAGGAGTGCCGAAAACTTCACCAAAGACAAACTCTGCATTTTCAAAAGATCCAACCAATAATCGGCCAAGTGGAACAAAAGATATGAACCGCGATTCCAGACGGCACTAAAAGTGGAAACAAAGAAGAGGGAGAACCGAATTCTAAAAGTAGTCTCTGTTGCAGTGCAACAAATAAATACAACAGCAGTTGAAGCAGAGGACAACGAACAGCGAAATAACGACGAAGCAGTTCTGCTAATGTGTACGGGAGTCACACTAGTCACAGCAATAGCAAGACAGCAACAACTCTCCCCACTCTGGATAATGGCTCAACACACCCATATAATACAACAGAGGTTGCTGAGTAGATGGAACTAAGCCATATTAAGGAGAATGACATTACGCATTACAAATTCGAAATCAAGGAGTCACAGACAGTATTGTCAAAGCAGAACAGTATCCGTATTCTATACCGAACGACTCCTTGTACCCTAAGAGAGTGCAAGCCCTTCTTTTTTGAAATCTCTACCCCTGCCCTGCGGCCTCCAGTCCCTACCAAACGAAATTGTTCGCAGCTTCTCGATATCCAAAAAACACGGATGCACAGGAATTCTTTTTGGAATGGACCATTTTCGGCGATCGATCCTTGCATCCGATTTCCATTCCTCAAGACTGCCTAGTGCACTTCACCTATTGAACCCGAAACTAGGGAAGATAATATATGGAAGAAAAAAGTTAACTCGTGCCACAATCATGGCAGTTAAAGACGAAAACAATCACCCAACAAACAAGCAAGATTTGTACGCAATAGTGAAAGAATTCAGGACCTGTGGATCTTTGGGCACATCGAATGAAGCAAACTCCAGAGATGTTGATAATGTCTCGATTTCTTCAACAAACAACACGCTACACTCAAAAGTAGACCTTTGAGTGTTCCCTCATTTGGAAAAGTGTCACAACATCATCAAAGAACAACTACAGCGAGGTTATATTACCTCTCCGAGATGCCAAATATCACCACCAACAAAAGGATCTTATCTTGCCCACCACGCCATAAGCGGATCGAAGAAACAATAATCCATCTGGTATACAGAATGCGCCATAAATATGGTAACAACTTTTCGGATGTAAGCAATTTCCTTGTTTAGAAAGTTTCTCTAAAACTGAACCTCCCCTTATGCTCTAGCACACCTTAGTCCACATATCTACTTTGGTACTCTCAACTCTCAAATATGACAGCTGATTTGTTTGTATGTTCTACTTCGATGAGAACAGTTTACCCTGAGTAAACACAATTGTATCCAAATAGGATTCAAAAGCCTCACAAGCGTTTTGACGAGAAGAAGTTGAAGGCAAAGAACATTTCCTGTGCGCTACTTGCGCGCGGCACGCGCCTCGAGAGACTTTTTTCTCACTAAAGTGTTTAGCGTGAAATTAATGATGACATTTCAGAGTATACGTATGTATACGTATCGAGAAAAGTACAAAACTTAATCCGAACCTCTTAAAGGATTCTTCTGGGAGGATGCAGCTGAGGGTAAAAAAATTTTCTGGGGGTACGACTTGAAAACTGTGACGCACTTGCTCACGAGTCGGAAAAGATCAAGACTGGTGCTGTGGAAATGTTCGCGACTCAATCCCAGCTTGCAATTCTTCTACGAATTTCCCGGGCTACAATGTGATGGGTCACTGGATATAGTCCATGCTGGAGAGGAAAGCCTGCGCTTCAAACGCACCACTGTTGCTGCTCCTGAAAAATCACTGAAAAAGCCTGGCTAGAATTTTTCAAAAAACTCTGCGAGCCACTGTCGATGAGTAGCCGTAGCATCTTTGAGCAGAAAAGGTTATATAAGATGACGGTGTGTTCGTTTTGTAGATGTGATGCACAAACGATTCACAAAAATTGATCATGTATCATTATGAACTACGGCTTGTGGGGGCCAATATTTTTGTTGCCATATTTATGGCGTATCCTGTACAATGGAGCGCAAAAAGCAATAACCAACCAATTCTCAAGTGTGTCCATTTCGGGGTCCAATTTGTGTCTGTTTGTTTGTTTGTTGGTTTGTTAAATGCGTGTGTGGCTCATACAACGACTTGCGGCGGCGATCCGATGTTAAAGCCAGAGCTTTGTTCTCCCGGCCGAGAAACGGAAGGCTCGGTTGCTGAAGGCGATTGCGGGTTTGAAATTGTGACCGGGTGCGTGAGATAGTGCGTCACTTGCCACTAAGCCACCACACCGATGGCCTGGCGATTTCTCGCAAAAATGAGTTCTTCCAAAATTCGACAACTGCATGCTGAAAAAGTTGGCTACCCCAATTTCGGGTTGACTCTGATTATCAAATTGCTGCTTATCTCGTGGGTGTCGCTTGAAGCTTAGTTCACAATAAAAATGGTTCCTACGACTATCTCCCAGAATACCCAGTGTCCTCGAAGGGCAACACAGGATAAAAGGATAAATGCTCCACGTTCAGCTGCTATTGTCTCCTGAAGTCCTTTTCGAGAGCTTACAACAAGTCTATTCAATTATCTATTCAATAACATAAAGGGGTACAGATAACACGGCGGTTTCCTATTATTCTCAGGTTATCTTTCTGCTTTTTTGAAACTCTCCAGTTCTTCGATCACTAAAAGAGCTCAATAAGCTAAATGTTACAAGCGAGGATCACAACGCATCCATTCAAAAGTTATTTTTCGGAAAGAAGGGTATTTCATTGATTCATTTCAGCCAACTTCGGATCAGGGGAACTGCTCAATCGATTCAATAAAAGGTATTACTAAATGTGTTTACAGTAGGATTTTCTCAAATAAGAAGTTTTTTAGAGCGAGACGACCGGATAACAAATCGGAAATGGGATGCGAAAGTGGAAATTATCGAGAGAGAAAAAATTTCTCAAAATTTGCATGAGAGGCTTAGCACAAAAAAGAAGTACAGGGCGTTGTGTTCGATTCATTTCCAATCACTGCCTATTTGCGTTAGATCGACAGTTTCATAACAGACTTTTAGTAGGGACACTAAACAAAGTCTAAGTTTTCATAGGAGCTCTTCACCACCTCGAAGGATATACCGCCCGATAGGATATCCTGCCGAAGCCTTCGATCCGATACCGATATGCAAGATTGAGAATCCGAGAAAGGTGTTCAGGTCAGTTTATTAGTGCAGACTGTCTCTTACGCTGCAAAGACCAACAGAGCAATGCTCATCTGAAGGTATGCCACTATGTGCTGAACTTGGTGGTTGTGGGTTAAATCGATCGAGGCAAGGAACCCTTGTTGTTCCCCTTTTTGCCATACAATGAAACGAGTCTGGCCTGCTTCGTAGCCGATCGATCTTCTTTGGTCCTATTCTTGTCTCCTTGGTTTGTAAGCTGGTTCAGTGCAGACCTCGCCCGTGAAAGTAGGCTTCCCACGACGGAGTTGTTGAAACTGCTAAGAGTACGCCTATGATACATCGTTGTTGGGTGAACTCACTTGGACAGTATATAGCAGACGTGAAGGCATTTAGTATGCGTGACCCAGCTTACTTACGGTTGAACAATACGACTTCTACTTCTTTTAGCATTGCATCTTTCGGGCATTACACTGCGGAAGAGAACAATTCGGTGAAAATATTCTGGGTTTGGTTCGATGGAGTTACTTATAGGATCACTTTTTACAGACTCATATCACTGAGGTCCGAGATCTTGAGCTGCTTCGTAGCTGTTCTAGAATAGCACTCATCAATCAACCAATGAATATTGCTCTCTAATGTAGTGCACCTTTCGAGTGTTTCAGATATGGAGATGAACCCCCTTGCCGATTCACAATACCAGATGAAATGGAGCGGAACCATTACGCAAACTACTCGTCACTGTACAAAAGTATGGAGGACTTCCTCTTGAGGCACAAACATCGTCGAGGTGAGGGTGCATAATGTAAAGGGAACACAATTCTATCCCATTTAGTACATCCTGACGATCCTCGGTTGAAAACTAGAAGCCTCTCCATTCTCCATATGTAAAGACTTCATTATCGGTTCCGAGCGCATTCAATTGTGTCATAAACAGAAGCATCCTAACGCTACAGGTTGGCGAAAAATTATGTGCGCACAAATTTTGACGCGATCACGTGACTGCTTTGAACATCAAGGTTAGCTTTTACGTATCCTTCGCTTTCTTTACATCTTCGACAATCAGTCTGTGAAGAAAGAGTTGTTCTGAAGACCATGGTGCAGGCCTACACAAGTCGCGGGGAGATTGCACGCCTAGCCAGCAGTGGAATGAAGAGCGCAGCAATTTCGTCGGAGCTCAGAATTCCTCTGAGAACAGTTCAAAAGAATGTGAAGCAATGGAAGGAGAAAGGACACGTCCTAACCAAGCCGAAGAGAGGAAAGTAGCGGGCTGTCAACACAAGGAGGATGCCTAGTATTATAAAGGAGTGGATTGACCGTAAGGATGGTCGGAGCATGAACAAAATGGCGGAACGGCTCGGAATCTCCAGAAAATCGGTTCAAATGCTAGCGAAAAATTAGCTTGGAGTTTGAAGTTATCGCCCATCGGATGGGCATGTTTTTAAAGAAAAAGCAAAGCAAAGCCGAAAATAGAAAATGCAGGAAACTGCGGGAATTATTCAAGGTGCGCCGAATTGAAGACGTTCTTCGGTCCGACGATAAAGTGTTCACCGTGGAAGTGGGTAAAAACCCTCAGATTCACCGCCAACTTCTTAGTCCAGCTCTTAAGAATACCGGGAAGAGAAAAACTACCGAAAGATGTTTG
Source organism: Haemonchus placei (assembly GCA_900617895.1). Classification (NCBI taxonomy): domain Eukaryota; kingdom Metazoa; phylum Nematoda; class Chromadorea; order Rhabditida; family Trichostrongylidae; genus Haemonchus; species Haemonchus placei. Next base: position 2,251 of record UZAF01000002.1, on the reverse strand, counting down.
GGTGTGATATCACTGCATCAGGCAACGCTTCGTTGATTTTCATAGACAAAAATGCGAAGATTGTTGCAAAGTTCTACTAAAATACAATCCTCGAAGAAGCTGTGCTATTCTAGGAGCGAAATCATCCCATCTTCATCTTCCAACAAGACTGGGCTCCGATCTTTTCAGCGAGACTAACCACTCACTTCCTCAAGACCGAAATCGGCCTCTTTCTGACGAAGGATCTGTGGCCTTCTAATAGCTCAGTTTTGAATCCTTTGGACTTTACTCTTTGGGCTTATATGGGAGAGGTACGAAGGAATAGAAAAGTGAAAAGTTTGGTGGCTTTGCGAAAGGAAGTGTGCACAATCTGTGACAGTTTAGGCATCGAATACCTTCGACGCACCGTCGACTCGGTGACAAGACTAATCGAAGCCTGTATCACAGCAGAAAGCGAGCAGTTTTGTTGTTTTAATAAAGTATATTTGTTTCCATGTTGGTATACAAATAACAAAGTTAAACCGTTTTTTGCGGCGCACGTAATTTTTCGCCACCCTGTAGAATTCCAGAAATGGGCAATGCTTTTTTGCATTCCCTCAGAGGCATAGATCCTTTTATATATAACGCGCTAATGTTTGTGTGTTTGTGTGTGTGTCCGGAAATTCATAACTCCTCTCCCCGGGGACCTAGAGCGTTCAACTTGGTAGGAGTGCAGGTGGTAGGATGGGGAACACCGTTAGTGGGTGGCAGGACCGAACGTCGCCTACGGGGGGGGGGGGCGGGGTTCGTGCAAAACAAATGTTCAGGTGGAAAATCATAACTCCTGTCCTCGCGATCCTAGAATGTTCAAATTTGAAAGGAGTATAGGCGGAGCGGTTCGAAAACACTCATAGTGGGTAGCAAAACCGGACTCTGCCCACAGTGGGGGGGTTTGAGCAGGAATTCATGGCTCCTGTTCCCGTGGACCCAGAAAGTTCTAATTCGCTAGGACTACAGGAAACAGGATGAGAACACGTATGGCGGGTGGAAGGACCGACTACACTCACGGGGGGCGGAATTTGCGCCAAAATTGCAATTTTCGCCCTAGAGCGTTCAAATTTGGAAGGAGTACAGATGGCAGGATGGGAACACCCATCGCGGGTAATAGTGGGAACACTCCTCCCACAGATGGCAGGGTTTGTGCAAAAAATGTCAATTTGACCTTAGGGCGTTCAAACTTGGTACGAGTGCAGGCGGCAGGATAGGAACACTTATGGTGGGGCAAGACCGGACCCCACCCACAATGGGCGGGGTTTGAGCGAAAAATCATAACTCCGGTCCCCGTGGACCTAGAGCGTTCGAATTTGGAAGGAGTACAGTCGGCAAGATGGGGACATTTATGGTATGTGGCAGGACCAGACTCCGCCCACAGAGAGCGTGGTTCCCCAGAGTAGAGGAGGCAGGATGGGAACACTTGCGATGGAAGAGGCCTTAGAAAGCAGGATCCGCTCACCAATTGAATCCAACGCTTTTGTTATTTACGACTGTTTCTCTTCACTTCGATATCATTCCTAGCGAAATTTATCCATCCGTCAATAATATTGGATTCTCATTCAAGTTCTCATTTAATGGTATATCCGTGGAGAAGAGAAGCTTTCTTATAAAGACATTTGATAATGATATGGCTCGAGAACGTTTGCAAGTACCATTTATGGCTTTGGTTGCCTACCAGCTGAACCTTCAGTGGGTCATTATTTTTAAGATGATGACACCATAATGAGACTTCTAATCATAGGCATATGCGCCGCCTCATCAGTACATCTTGCATGCCCTATTAGTCCTCTGTCGGATTTGTGCTCCGAAAGAATATCATTTGTTCCAAATGAGGAGGGGTTAATTTGCCGACTATGACAGCCTTGCCATAAGAAGCAGGGAAGCCCGACTGGTATGATATAACTGGTATGATATGAATCTGAACATCGTTAGCGCTCATAAAGTCATTTGGATGCAACCAACACAGCAACATCTTCATCGCATGAGGATCACATGAGGAGATCCTAAGGAAAGCGCCAATAATGTCACACATTTGCTTCTCAGTGGACGGCTCTTCTGTCCCTCAAAGATGTGGAGGGTTTGTAAACGGAGGAGTTCCTTAAATGTCATAGTTATTGTTGTAGGGGTCATAGAACATTGGTTCTGTTGAGACAACGATCACGTTCCCGCCTAAATAGTGATCTCATTGGGATATATAATTCCCTCGATTGTAGTTATATTCAGTTTACTCTCTAGTAAA
>UZAF01000001.1:0-51123 GCA_900617895.1 Haemonchus placei | reverse complement strand
GTCTGCGAACAATCGTGCTCTTCGATTTTTTTCTCTTTCCTGTTCCCTTCGCATAATAGCTATTTTGGAATCTGCTGAAAGATGTGCTCTTCGATGCTCTCCTCCTTATTGCGTTCTTTGCATTCTTGCCATTTCAGCTGCTGTTTCCAGCTGAGCCCTTAGCTGTTGTTCTCCTTCCCGTTGCCTTCGCACTCTAACTCCCTGATAGTCTGCAATCGTGCTCTTCAGTGTTTCTCTCTTTCCTGTTCCCTTCGCACTCTAGATCCCTGAGAGTTGGGAATATTGTTTCCAAATGAACGTATTTCTGAACAGCTCCCTCCCTGGAATCTGCGCTGACAAATAGATTGTCGACATGGTTTCTTGCAATTTCACCATTCAGTTCTTCGTTTTTTAGATAGTGCTTCAAACGATAGGGAATCGTTGCACTGAGAAGGAAAGGGGGGCGTTGGCTTCAAATGCTACGCGAGTGAATCGGTAAACAGCAAGGTTCCTTGATTGAGCGCTTCCTTGACTTTTTTCCATCCAAAAGCATCGAGTAGAATCTCTGTCCGACTCTAGCAGGCGTACTTGGAGGAATGCTTTCGCATCTCAATGTCAGTATTGCAGACAACACATTGCGTCGCCTCCATGCACTCGCCCGAACACTCCCTAACCGCCGTTCTTTCAATGTGAAACTCGTCCAACCCCCTTTCCAGCTCTTTTTTTTTGACCCTTTGTAATTATTTTTGTTCATCGTTTTTTGCGCTTTTTTCGTTGTTATCGCTTTATTCTAGAGTAGTCTATCGAACGGTGCCTTTAATGCCTTTGGTTGGCGAGTTGCTATGCCTTTACGAGTCTTGAGTGAAGTCGCCATATCTCGATTCTTTGTTTCTCAATGCTTTCGAATGAATTGAAAAAAAACTAGAAGAAGACTTGACTCGACTAGAAGTAGCTTTGTTGCGAGCTTGCCATCCTAGAGTCGATTGTTTATGGCTTCTTGGAATTTACTCGCAAGCACGCTAACAAGTTTTGATAGCATGAGCTAATATTCAGCGCGGTTTCTCTTTTTCGTACAACAATGAATGAATCCACGTTGTTGTAGCTCTTCTGATCTGGCCGATGCACCAAAGTTTTTGTGGTGAGGTTGGCAAGATATACTATAGATACAGTGTTTGTTTCGTCTGCCACGTGTTTATTGAATATTGCTCATTTCTACGGAACTCTCTACAAACAACGGTAATGTTCCGTACACGCGCAATCTGAAGCTGGCGATTGATCCAAATGAGAAACCGCGAGGAGTCGAGCCAAGATAACTAGGACGAAATGCAGTTGGTGCACCAAATTTTGTTGTTTAGATTGTTTCCGAACAATTTATGATTGTAAGTTTCAATAAAAATGAAGTATTAGTCTTGGAATTCATTTAATATCGGGTTTGTACTATTTTGGACACTTATAAGCGTAAATTGAAAATCTGCAAGAAAAACGGAACGGGCACACACATTTTGATTGGAATTATGTATGGTCGCGCAGCATTGAGTCACATCGTTTCACGAGACAGAATGGCTGTCGGGCAACATTGCGCGACAATGTCGTTAACGTGATAAGGTTATGTCCGAGCTTACAGAAGCAAATAAACGCTCTAGAATTATTGTTTCACGTTTCATGGATCAGAGGAAGCACCATCCTACTCAATTCCGTGAGAGACAGATCCTGAGACAAAAGTTTTGATATTTTGGAAGTTTTATATGTGGAATGTCGACCTGTTAAAGTTTATTGGGTGGGGGATGAGGGTCCCCTTCGTCCCAGACTCTTAAAAGTCCTCTTACCTTTGCGTTTTCTTTGGCACAATGCACTAGCTAGTTCAAGCAATTTGAAGTCAAATGGATTTGCAAATATCTGTCAGGAGTATGACCCCTAATTAAAGAACTTAAGTATGAAGTTCGACAGCATGCCATGGAGCACAATAGTGGTAAGACAATCCGCAGAAGGATAGTGTCCCAAGAAGAGCTCTGACGTGTTCCAGATCTGCCACAGAGGCCCTCGGAAAACACTTGAAAATACATGGCTCTCTTGACAACGGTAATCCGAAGTGATACCTCTTCAATGCCCGTAGTATTATGAACAGAGCCATCACCTGCATATGTTTTGAGTGAATTCAAACCCGACATTCTAACAATAACTGAGACATGGATGAATTCCATAGCTCTCGACACTGAGTAGGGTGTAGGATTCCCATGTATTGTTTACAGGCATGACCGTAGAGGTGGAAGAGGTGCAGGGATCTGCTATTGCTAAGTGAAAAATCCTCTGATTTCGGAAGACATTAAAGTTGGTTTGGAACTTGGTCCGGATCCGATTTGTATTGAACTTTCGGACGGTGCCTCACCTGCATCTATCACACTTGTGGCAGTCTACCATCTACCCATTACCTCCGTTGCCGTTGGCGCTGTCGAGCTTCTTTCGCATCTTCGTTCTGCGTGGTCCCACACAATGGTTATTGTAGGTTTCAATCTCGACCTTCTTCAATATCGGTAATCTTCAATATCGACTGGTCCAACAGGCGCCCACGAAATTGCGTCGCTTCGCAGTACCTTCGACTTTTTGACACATCGGTTGTGCGTAGGGGGTTACAGAGGTGATATTATGGTGCACACTGACAAGATAAGAGACCTCGTCTTGTACTCACCTCATATTGTAAGCCGTGTTTCCACTCTGCCACTAATCTGCAATTCAGACCATAACGTCGTAACCTTCACCTTAGCTCAAGGATGAGGCTACCTTATTCAGTTCCTATAACCGATTTTGCAAGCTCGATTTCCGAATCAAACTCTTCCTTCCTCGCCGTTGACGGAGATGTTGTTTTAAATAATTACATTCCCATCGATGATGTTTACAGAAAACTGGCAAAAAGATTTACTCCATTCTCGCTTTTTTTGTTTCTTTTAAGCCTCTTGCTGAACATCACAAATTATTCTACTAACGAAAATTTGTTGATCCTACATACGGCTTTTCCGGGTGCTTTCAAATTCTTCATCCTTCATCAAACACATTCAGGAAACTTTGCACTGACTTCGACAAGAATGCCAAAAAATTTGTTGAGAATCGTGATAAGCGGCTGCCGGCCGGAGCTGAATTTATGCATCTTCTCAGCCTAATCGAACAAAGAGTCAAAATACCTTTGAAGCTATCCGTCCTCGCGAAGCACTTCGGACCTCTCTTTTATCCTGACGAGGAGGAAGCGTTTTTTCTTAAGATAACCCTGAGGATGAGCCTTGGACTAGCAATCAGTTCAAAATCAATCACAGTCTGTCGCGAATTTCCTTTCAACCCTAGGACCTTTTTGGAATACGCCGCTGACTGAGCTAGACCTTCTTCGGGGATAAGACTTCGGTTGGTTACAGATTCAGTGTGGTTCCGGAAGAGCAGCCTAGGTTTTTAAGTGGTGTCTCTACAGTTTCTAATCTTCTCGACACCTCCGATCGGGCTTCTGCCTCAAATAATGAGAGAGCAGAGGATATTATATTCGCATGTCCTTCTATAACCTTTAACAGGTCAGCTATACCGAACGACTAACAAGATTACATGGGCCTGGCATCAGTGGGCAGCTGCAGAGCTGGTTCAGATCTACTTCAGCGAGAGACATACGACGGTTAGACTAGGTCAGAGTTTCTCGCAACGTTATAGCTGTTACAGTAGAATTCCTCTAGGTGGTATGCCTCTTTTGTTTCTCATATCCACTATCGATCTTCCAGCTTACACAGTAACTTCAAATTACATCTAAGCACAAACCTCTGCTGATGACATTGGGATCTATGTCTCGTATGGTAAGGTAAATTGGGTGGAAACTTGATCAGCTCTCCACCGCTGTGTAGACTGAGTGGGCCATTCTGTCGCGACTCCCTATTCAACCTAGAAAGTGTTTGGTGTTGCACATCGGTATAGGTTCTCCTTTGAATTAAGGAATTGAATGCACCGAGCTGGCTCGCTGTTCGTCTGCCAAGACTAACTGGCGAAACTGGACTCAATTACGGCCTTGAACTCAAGTTCTGTCCTCATACGGACAGCGCGGTAAATAAATACTTCACTTTATCACGTCCTGCACAATGTGCTTACCAACGACCATAGGCATATATGGGCATATACAAGGCATTTCATGTTGAATACTGCGCATAAGAAGGATATTGCTAAACTAGGGAAACTCCAAAGAACTTTCGCGAGGATAATATTCCTCAGAATGTTCGCAAACACGGATTAAAGCCCTGATTCCTAATTATGAATATCGCTTAGAAATGTTTCGTTGATGAGTCTGAAGAATAGACGTATCATAAGTGATCTCACTTTCTGCTTACGTATTAATCGCAAAGAAATCGAGTTGAAGTTAGTCGGAGCTGGTAAGAACTGGGTTTTCTGGCTGAGTAGTGGTAGTAGATTTGATGGCCTTCCATTGAAAGGATCGAGAGATTGAATCAAGCCCAACGCGTTGACGACAATGTCGCGCAATGGTGCGCGACAGCCAGTGTGTCTCATGGGACGCTCGCTCGATGCTGCGCGACGGTACATTATCTCAATTAAAACGTTTGTACCCGTTCCGTTTTTTGTGCAGATTTCCAACTTAAGCGTATAAGTGCCTGAAATAGTACCGGTCACCTGTCAAATTGATTCCAAGACCGATATTTCATTTTTATTAGCAGCTAACAATCATGAACTGCGTGGAAACATTCTAGGCAGCAAAATTTATTACATTTACTGCATTTTGACTTAGTCTTCTTGGCCAGGCTCCTCGCGGTCGACCTGCCTGTTGTTGCCGAGATCGAACTATAGCAGTCGGAGCAGAACCGTCTGCCATTAGTCTTCGCATTCGGATCAGTCACCAGCTTCCGCTTGCATGCTCTCGAACTGCTTACTGTCGTTGTTCTTGTACAGCAAGTCGTCCACAATTAGCTCTTTGAAGTATTTGTCTTGATTTTCTTGATCTTCCATATATAAAAAATATAATCTAATATAAAAACCAAGCATTGACTAAGGCATTCTGGGTTACGAGATGAAAAAACAGAATCTACCATTTCGCTGTCTTTTCACAAACGGGACAGATACGAAAAAATTGGCTCGTCGTCAACGTGTTAACATTCAATTTATTCTTCTTCCGGACACCAAGACTTCTACGGGAGGTTGTATGATCGAGTAATGGTAAAATCCGCAGAGCCAAATCAAGGATTCTAAATGTAGCTCAGATAATCGATTCATAAGCTTGTTCACTATCATGATGATATCATTCACAAGTCTTGTTGAGATAGCCGTGCTTAAGTACGATCGGTAGCAGCCATACTTGTCGCGGTATGAGGGGCAAGCATGTGCTATGGAGTGCTTTCTACGACAGTTCTAGTTGAAATGATGTCTTCAATCACGGTCTATTAGATGTACTTCTCTTTTCCCTGCGTCATGCATCCTGGTTCTGGAGTCTCTCGACTCGGCCTCTGCGTCTCTATTCTTTCTAAGAAATCCGTCTTTATGTCTTGAAAACCTAACTTCTTTTCCGTCTCTCTACCGGTTGCTTTTACTCCTTTTCGTATTTCCTGTTTGAGTTGTGATTTTTTGCTATTCCAAACTTCTTTCTTAGTGATCTTGAATTTGCAGACTGTCGTCAATGTCGTTAGTGCATAGGCAAGACCGAAGCCTGTTCATCTCGATGCTTTGAATTTAGCGGAATGTCCGGCTACCCGCTCTTCTATTGCCACTCAGCCAGTAGCATACAAGTCGATTTGCCGAAGGAAGTTGGCATAATCATGCGCCGGTGTTACGACTTTGTCTTGAGACTTTTCACAAAAAGGAGAGTCATGGCCAACTGATGCGATCACTAGCTACGACGGAATTTTTGTTGCGCTCTCTATCATTGCAGCTCCTGGATGTTGGTATCCCACTAATTTTGTCCTCTCCTTCTTCCTAATCGCTTTTTTACATAAATAAATGAACGAATAAATCAATGTTCCTCGCGTCATCTTTTTTAACGTATTGAATGAAATAGAGCTGTGAGAGAGGATGTGTGACTTAGTTCTGAGGCTACCTGGACCCTCTTCATAGCTCAAAAATTAGAAACAAGATTATTGCTAAGCATAAATGTAAAACAATGAAAACATGATTTGAAAAAGCAGTAAATTATAACGGGTGATCGCCTCGTTATCATTGCATCCGACGAACAGCTGTCCCATCAACCCCCTCCCCCTTGCCTTATCATTCAGGAAACCGCTTTCGTGGGCAAAAAGTAACATGTAAACTCCCTAGGCATTTTTTTGTATATTCACTTTTCCATTTCTACTTTAAAACAAAGAATAAAGTTCTTGGTGTTCACCAATCCCGTCTGAGGAATGCGCCCCCGCACTCGACTTCATTCAGAATCGTAGTGGCGTAATGTGTGCGTCATATGGCCTATACAATGACTTGCGGTGGCCAGCCGATGTACAGTCAGTACTTTTTATCCTCCCAGACGAGTCTAGTACCAATTAACCGACCCCGGAAGGATGGAAGGCTTGGTTGGCCTAGGCGGGCACCGATCCCCTGACACGCACGGTCAGGGGGATTCGATCCTCTGACCGTGCGTGTGACATAGTGCGCCGCTTGCCACTACACTACCTCCGCCCTCATTTCTACATTACAACATTTCTACATTTTTATGCTGATGAATTCATCCGTAGACTCTTTCTACAGTACCTACCTTAACGTAAGCCGGAACGGGCCATGGAATCATGAAGCCAATGGATATCAAGAACCGTATGCACATATTTCGTGCTCGCGGACCGAAAACAAAATCGACTATATCACCCTGAATAAAGCAAGTTTAAAATAAGAATAGAGAATTCGTATATGAGCAGATCGTGTAGATTACGATAAGCGAAAATTCCTGTGAAGTAGAGTTTTTGAAATAGAGGTCATCGTTGTTCCCGTAGAGGTGGTTGGCCCTCCTCGCCATGCGGGACAAAATTGTAAGCATTGCAATGGACCACTAAATCCCCCTCCCTCCCCCTCCTTCCGGTAGAACAGCGAAAGGTAATTTCAAATTTCGAGGTGATTTCTTCTACTACGGATGTAATCTATCACTCACCGGATAGTCATAAGTGATACGCAGTAATAATTCCAAAACCTGTAGTTTATATCTGTCAGCAATGTCATAAGGCAGTGGTATATACAGCAGAAAACTTGCGGTCAGGAAGAAAAGGATAACAGTTGCCCAATACAGTAACAGCAACATTGTTTGGATTTCCTAAACAGAGAAGTCATTCGAACCGTTTTCCCGTTGCTGTACCAAAATTGCGATCAAGCGATTCACCCGTAGGACGAAAAGGGGAAATCATATAAAAGGCGAAGAACGCAATCCACCAGCCGCTTGGAATTCGATTAATATCTGAGTAGTTCATTTGACATGAATCAGCTTATATCCGCAGATAATTGATGCAGCTTGAGTAGAAGAGCAATGGAAGAAAAGGTTCGTCGACTTCGTAGTGAGTTCACCCAACCACAGCCGGCTGGGCATGATTAGTAAAAAAAACGAATCTACAGAAAATAAACTTGCAACAGCTGAGAATTCTTTGATTCGTGATTGAGGAAGGTGAAGTAGGTCAAATAGTTGGTGCTAATTGGGTGTGAAAGCGGTCAATCAGCTGTTTTTCGAGTCACCTATGAGGGAGCATGCTCACCGGCTCTAAAAAAGCTTGAAAACTTTGACTTCCCTGCATGACGCTACTTGCGAAATAAAAAAGATACAGTGGTGGAGAGGAAACTGTAAGGAGCTGTAGCAAAGATTCCAATAGCAGAGCTGACGTAACCTTCATTTACCTTTACAAAAATTTTACAGCAATGCAAAGCGGGGAAGCGTGAGCGGCCTGAAACTATTACAAATGTAGGAGAGGCCTTTCCTGCAAAAAAAAACAGATGAAAATCCCTAGGAGAAGTCAAAGTAAACTATGCTCTACGATCGCGAACGCCAAACTATCACTACTACCACATTTTTTGAGGCGAAAAATCTGAGTGCAACTTGTATGAAATGATGTCGGGTTTTTGGAGACAGTGCTAACGGCAATTCTGGGGTATCTAATCTCAGACGAATAATGGGAGTAACAGTCCAGATTAGTATAAAATTGGCGAAGAAAACACAAAAATCGGCGTATTCTGTGAAATAAGGCTTCAGAGAAGTGTTAAAATCACGGATTGGACAAGAATGTGACAAGAAAGAAGTTGCATGGAAGAGGGACTTGGACGAGGCGATCAAATGCGTGTGCTATTGCGTACAGCTAGCTACAGTTAGGTGCTTGCATGCAGTGTGTGCGTTCGAAGCGAATGGTGCTACCTCTGCAGTCCTTACAACGCCATAAGAGTTTGTCCGTTTTGGGAGTGCACGTTGGTCAACCCGGTTTCGTTGAATTTACGATCTTCTAGGCCGTTTTTTGACCCGACAGCGTCTCTTATGCTGTCCTCGTGAGTCAGTGGTTCATTCTAGGAAGAAATCTCGGTAACGAATTTTGCCGTGAGCTGTGTCTTTCAGTGTGACGTGTTACGCCGAGGGTACGCAATCCGCTCAAAAACTCAATATATTACGTTTGTCATATATCAGTGTGAGAACATGTGTGAAATACAGTCCGAAAAAATACAAGGTGAGAGGTCCGGACTTTTTTTGCATAGGGTCGAACCCACTTTGACCTATCGGAAAAGGGAGAGGACATAAATGAAGAGGCTAGAACTGTACGGCGCAGCGTTGTCTTTTGAGGAAATTAGTAGGTGTTAAAAAGTTCTGCGACGAAAAATTTGGAGCGGTAAAAACTTTGCATAGTCAATGTGTACACGATAGCAGGGCTGATAAACTTTCCGGAACATACACCCCGGCATTCCAACACATGAGTGAACAGGGGCACACAATTGGACAAGACCAGATTCGTAGCATCATCACCTTCTACTAAGCACGTCGAGAGAAGAAGTGTAGCAGCTGAAATTACCTGCGATCCATTCGCTGAAAGCACCGCACTGACGATAAGATAAGCAATTGGTTGGAGCGCTCCATTGCAGGCTTTGGGAAGCGTGAGGGGCCCATCTACTATGAACTGCTAAGAGCAGGCAACGTAACCCAAGCTGTCGCTTACCTCCGCGAATCGCAGACTTGGGCAACAGAACCATCACTCAGATATTTACAAAACGACACATCGGAGAAGGCTTCAGAGAATCATCAAAGATAACTGGCGTCGCTTAGTTCCAGGTTGTTCATCAGTCGTACCTCTGTGGGAGGTAACCCCTCTTTATTACCATTTGTCCCACCCTTTCAAGCATCCTTTTAAGGAACAAAAATTTGTAACCTCGGATGACCTAGAAACGGCGGTCAGTAATTCTTTGAGTCACAGGTTTGTGACTGCTGGACAAAAGGCATTAGTAATTTGCTCGGAGAATGTATGGAGCGCTTGCATCTGTTTGTCTGTTTAAACGAAAATTTGACATTACCTGAAGAAGCAGCTGTTGAAGCTGGGTCAAGCTTGGGATGTGTTGGGCTTAGGACAAGATTAAAAGAGCATATGTGAGCACAACAAGCTACGCCCATAGGGGATGGGGCAACCAGAGGGTCGGGCTGTGTTATAGGCAGAACCTCTCAAATCTTTTCACAACCGCCCAGTAGCCGGGAAAAAGTGAGAACGGTAAAGGATGGGTCAACAAATTATATAAAGGAGGCCCACCGCGGTTGACGGAGCATCCTTGCAGTGGGCCGTATTTTCCACATAAGATCATAAATCAATTCAACGGAAGCGTGGAGGCCAGAAAATCATAAGAGCGGTGAACAACTCCTCATGCGTACTGGGCATATGTAAATATAGCGAACATCCGACCACGATGTGCGTTTAAATGTTAGATTCTTTTCAAAAAAATATAACGCTGTTCAAAAAGAATTAATTCTAGAGCGTGGAAAACAGTGGTTAGAGGCTATGGAAGAAGTGAGACCAAATCCGCGAAGTGGACGGGGCTGAGATGGAAAAATTCATGACTCTGTTTAAAAAGGTTTTAGAACAGAAAAATTTTTAAAAGTAGCAGAGAAACCTCTGCAGTGGTTCACAATTTTGCTCCAAACATTCCAGACACCGGCAAAATGGGCGAAAGTTAGGAATAGATCGACAAACAAGACGAAGGAGACTCTCATCCGCGGTGAGCCACGAATTCCCGCAATCATTGCGTAAACAGCTCATAGTCCCCCTCCTTCTTCTCACTCCACAGCCTATGGCCAGACTCTCGAGGAGTGGAGTTCATATCGAAAACTTCATCTCTGTCCAATCTGTTCTTTGCTGTGACGCACTCGTTATTTGGAAAATACAGGAAGTGCACTTAAAGAGACCTTATTTTGGTTGTAAAAGTTTCTCGCCAACCTATTGTATGGGAACTAGAAGGAAAGCCCCACAGGGACATAGTGTAGAAGGGGGGGGGGGGGGGGGGTGATGAAATACCCTGTTTATTTGGCTTGATGATTTTATTGGAATACTTTCGAAGATCCTCCGCTGGCCTATCAACTCAGCGCGGTGGGTGGGTGAAACGTGCGGCGTGTCGGTGTGTCCGCTTTTTCACTCCTATTCATGTTAAAAAGCTTTTGTAAATCTTTCAATATTTCATAATGTGCTCCAATGCAAAATTCCAGTATATATTGACCGGCTTGCCGCTACGTGATCGATGCAGTGGTTAGGTAGTCGCAGAGAAACTGCAGGGATGCCACCCCCTTGCTTGACTCCCCTTATCCGTCCGCCCGAGGACGCGCTTCAATTCGATCTTCACGCATTGAGTTGCACACAGCAAGCCCCGATACATTACGTCTAGATCAGGATGGATTAGAAGAAAATACGGCCTTCGTTAGATCAATTTATGATCTTGTGTGGAAAGCACTACCCACTACAAGAACGCTACGCCAACCGCGGGTGGGCTCTATTTCATTTATTCATTTCACTTGAAAATGTTGCAACTGAGGCACTCCTTTTCATTTTATTGCAACATCTTCAAGTGTCGGGGAGGTATTTCGCACAGACTAGAGGCTTGGCTGTGGGGCAGCGATTGGCGCCTGTGTTGGCCATATCATTTATGTCCAAGATTGAAGCGCCTGTTCTGGAATATCTGCCCTTACTTCACTGCAGATATATCGATGATTGCTCCATAGTCTGTGCGACACAGGAAAAAGTAAATGTGTGTTGCGGCCCACTTAATTCACAATCAGAGCACACTAAGTTAACATGAGAAAAATCGCCGGCAGTTGGCTTTTTTTATAAAACGTTCAAGTGAGGTTTGTTACGGCGATATGATTGTTACGAAGTGGTCCAGAAAGCCTAGCAATAAAACATAATTGTCCATTATCACTCGGCTCATCCTTTCTTCTCGAAACAAGTGGTCCTTTGGTATATGTTCCGCACTGCTAGGAAGGTCTGCATTGGAGAGGATGAGCGAAAAGAGTCGCTTAAAGTGGCACGCGATATTGCTTGGTCGAATGACTACTACAACCCAACTACACGTAGAGCTTCTTCTGATGGTGTGATCCTCAGACATTGTAGTATTCCGATTGAAGGAAAGACTCCCTTTGTACTACCATTTATTTCTGATGAGGGTCAGTGGTTCCATTAGAAAGTCTCTGAAGAGATCCGGTTTGGAAAATTTAGTTGTTATTGTAAACGTACCAACCTTCAATCTAAATAAGCGCCTGGTTCAGAACAGGCTATATCGCCTATGTACAACCTCATACTGTGTGGTTTGCCCAGCTGGAAGGGAAGGTGGTTGTATAATAACATGTCTGTGGTGGTCTACAAAATTACTTGCCGTGATTGTGGTGATGAGTATATTGGAGAAACGGCAAGACCACTAAATAGATTGTATGAGACGATTATTTAGTCATGCCTTAGGGAGTCACCGAATTCAGAAGCATAACGGAGGCGTCTCGAGGTCACCGTGGAGGTCGTAGCACAAGAGTCGCAATTGTGCGCGCGTAAATTCCTCGAGGCATTTTGGATACAGGTCACCAGCCCCAAAATGAATCGTAAGGGAGAATGCCTTGCAACCACGCAAGAGCTACGGCCTTATATAAGATCGGCCTTCCCGCAGAGACTTAATGAAGACGTACCCCAGCTGACACTGGTCGGTTGGTACCATCACTTACCGGGTGGTTTCGAAGAATCCACCAAGTCACGGTGAGTGGTTACCCTTTCGATCACCTGCATGCCCTGAGGGTCGCGAACTTGGTGGGCTGGTGAAGAGGTTTGATCGGATAGTCACATATTGTTATGATCCTTTTAGGCTCTGGAGACGGCGATTCCTCCAAAACGTCAGCCTAATAAAGGATATTTACGAACCTCGTGAAGAGTTCAAGACAAAAATAAATTCAGTAATAAAACTATGCCGAGGTTCATAGAAAGCCGTACATAGAACTATTGCTTGGTTTCTTTTTCATAAGTATTGTCGTCACTGTTTATTTCTTTCGTCGCCTCATGTTCGATTAACACTATCCTGGCTTGTTTGGGCGCACCAAGAGTGCAATGCAAATGAGTAAATAATTTTGCTGATATCTAACTCATCGGGTTCAACGTTCACCTTTATCAAAACCATCGGAAGCAGTCGAATAATCCAGAGTAGACTCCCTTTCGTATTGGTTATTTGGAACACGCCAACTGCAGGATTGTTGTAATGACTACAATATGAGAACAATGAAAAATGAAAAATAAAATTATAAATAATAATAAAATAAAATAAATAATTATTGCCTCTTGTCCTGCTGGTCGTCGATTTCCTCGAGCGGGCGCCAATAACGTCTCCATTCGTCCCTGAAGGCGAAACATTCCTTTCGTTCAGAGCTTTCGTGGAGAAGTCTGACCATCGGGCCGGCGGTCGTTTTGGTGTTCGTTTGACGTCCCGAAAGTTCAGTTCGTAACCGCCCTGGTTCAACGGTCAAAACTATATCGCATGACGTGCCTGGCCCATGTTATTTTTGAATTCTTGGCGTATTCGACGGCATACCTGATCATCGTTCGACAACTCTCCACGCACGAAAAAGCGGAATCTAGCGCGGAGGAGACGGTTGCCTGATCCCGTGTGAAACTTTGGAACAACAGCGACGTCAGTCAGGCAAATTTTTGGATTGACGATGGTGTGATCTACTTCACTATGGAACTGTCCATAAGGTGACTTCCATGTCCATCGGGAATGAGAGGACTTCCGGAAGTGCGAGTTACCATGGATAGTGTGGGTCGACATGATAAATTCGGACAGCCTTTCACCCTGCTAATTCCATTCCATTCTATGAGTTTCGATGTGGAGCTCTTCAGCTGTTCTTCTGGGGTCAATCTTGGCGTTGAAATCGACGATGACTTTGAAGAAAGTATGGTCTCCCCTGTAGAGCCTCTCCCGATCCAAATAAAGAGCCTCCAGCTCTTCTCCGTCGTAGCTCGATGTTGATGCGTTACCAACAAAGATTGCTCGAGCTGGGGTTGAGCCCATCTTCTCGAACGCAAACGTCCGATTCGGATTGTCAAGCTTTCGTACGGATCGATGTTCATGGCCAAGTACGTATTGACTAAGACACCTACGCCACCGACGCCTTTGCTGTTGCATATTCCAAGGAACAGTTCCCCTCCAGTTCCAAAAGTGGCATGCAACGGGCGGTGCCATCTCGTCTCGGCCAGTTTGATGAAGTCGAATTTGATCTTCTTAGCTTGCATCATCAGATCTTCGACGCGCGCTTCCGATCGTGCACTGAAAGTACAGATGGCCATCTTCGTCCCTCTCCTTTTAGGCATCCTGTCGTGGAATATGAATTACCACGTGTCGCTTGCCAGGCCTTAACACGTTTTTCGAATACTTAACGGAAATTTGGTGCTTAATAGCGCACTGTAGGCGGAGAAAGTGCGAAAATCCGCAAAATCTGCGAAATGTAAGGCTTTATAGGACTTTTCAAAATAGGAAGAGGTAAGATGATATAATGACAGAAGTGTTATGGAAAATGCATTTAACTCCAGGCTCCTGGACCAATCGTGGCAAAAAGCAGTTGAATCTTGAGACAAATAAGTGTTTCGACTCCGGTTGAAGAGAAGCAGCATGTATAGAGTGTGTAGTTTGTGAACAACGTGTGCGCTTCACACATTTTTCGGGTTTTTTCCTCAATGTTGAGCTCGTTATAGGCACTATATACATCTCTGCCATCATCTCGTTGAATGGTTTTTGAATTAAAGTAGAACAGAGCCATACAATCAAAGTGTAGATCCACTCATCCTCGATTATGTGCGATAAGCGCAAATGAAAGCAGGAACAATGCGTTCACTCAAACAATCGTCAGAAGGTTGAAGATTGTGGGAGGCCTTCGCCTACTGTTACCGCAGATGGTTGATTGAAATGTACTCAAGTTAAGGCGGCCAATGGCGCAGCGGGAGTGCGTGCATCTCATGTTTACACCCGACCTGGATTCCATATGGTTTCGGATCCTCAGTCGTGCACAACGCTGCAAATGTTGAAACAACAATGCTGACAAGCAATCAGTGCTTCTCTGTGCTAATTTGGCCGGTGTTTAGTGTGAGTGCCCCACAGTTTCCGTCAAATGGGAATTTGAGCAAGCGAAAATTTGTACACGATTTAAGGTAGTACAACTAAACTTGATATACACAGCCAAACTGTATTTATCATGACGTGGTCGTTTCATTCTGCCAGGTGCATACCAATATGTGTCAACAGGCGTACTCTTAAATGGACTCGGCAATAGCGAAGGCGATGGGCCAATAGAGATCGATGGTGAGGGGTCAATTAGCTCAACGTCCGATTAGGAGACCATTCATCCTTCTATTATCAGAATATCAGATCACATTATGAAAGTCTTAGTAGATGCAGAATAATTCGTTCCTGGGAAAGTGCACTTCAAAAATAGCAAATTCTGGGAAAGTTGATTTTTGAAATCACTGTTTTCAGCTGGAATTTTTCATTAGGGGTATCGAAATAACCAAGATTTCATTTTTCCATATTCTGAATGTCTTTGAAAGCTCAAAATGAAGTTTCCTATTGAAGTGGGGAGTTTAAGGTTATGCTGTAGGAAGCACCTCAGGTGCTGAGCACTCACTCGTTGATCTCCGTGAAAATGATGCTGCAAAATTGAAGAAATTAAAAATTCATGACATGACAGGGTTCTCCACAAGCAATCATACGGTCGTCATACGAAATACGTGGCTGAAAGAAGTAACAGATGTCTAAAAACCTAGTAATTTGCTTTGCACCGCTGTTTCAGCTGAAAGTGCTTAAATTATGTCATGATGGGTATCAAAATGATCAGGGTTCTATGCTCTCCTCAGTTATAGCACGATTCAGGTCCTTTGAATACCGGAAACGAAGTTTTCAATTGAACTGGAGGGTTTACGATGCTGTCATATCCGCAAGTAACACCGCAGGTGCTGATAGACTCAATTTTCGTTTTCCCCAGAAAGGAAGACGAAAAATTCGAGAAAATCGGGAGATCATTACATATTTGGATTCTTCACAAGAAGAGCTTTCCGATGATCTTCTTTCAGCGTGATCAGAACAATTTAACAAAAGTCATGGCGATGCGACGGTTTGCGACGGATTAATCCGTTGCAAACCGTCGGTTAAACAAAAATTAGGAGCAGTATTGTACATACAGGGCCGTTAAAACACTTTCGTCTCTGGGCATGGCCATAGCGCTGCCTGTCTTTGAGCCTCTATCAAAGGCATCTATTAAGCCGACAACGCTCTATGTAGCATCCTTAAGGGCCACAGACTAGTCCCAATAGAAAATTAATGATGATGATGAAATGATGTGATAATGTGAACTGTTTCTAATCGAAGAAAAAATGAAATATTCCCTTCAGATACCCATCGAGACTTCTAACAACCTTACTCTTTAGTTGATGAAACACTACAGACGAAGAAATTATTGAAATGTCGCTTCGATTAGGTTATTACAGGAGCTCGTGCTATATGGAATTTCTTCTTATGAGCAAAATACTTCGGTGGAAGTTACACGCTCCCGGAAGGTAATTGTTATTGCTGGGTCGAGATATTGATTAATGTCCTTGTAAATGGTGTCAGAGGTGATTCACTATTACGATATACATTCCTACTGAACCTCATAACTAATCATTGCAGTTGCCAAGAGAATTATGAAAATGAGGTTCAGAGAATTATGAGGTCCAGACTGATCATTGGGAATCGATCAACAAATTTAAAACCCGTAATGGCGTCTGTATGAATATCTAGCTTATGCGATGACTTGAGGAGACCTGTGATCCTGTAATAATTGATCAGCCTTGGAGGTTTGGAAAGCATGAAAAATTTGTTGGGTGTCGACACTGTGGTTTCCCTATACCAGTAGAATGGTGGCAGCATTTGGCACTGATCCACCCCTCTTGACTTTGAAATCTAATAAAACGCCATAGGCTTTATTTTTTGTGGTTTTATTTCGAGGAAATGTGAACAGTTGTTCGAATAGTTACCACGAAGAGGAGTTTGTCGTTCTTTACCGGAATCTTTTTGAGGAAACTTCTTCATATCAAAGATTACATGAGATTAATTGGCAAAAGAGAAATCATGGAATCACGTGAAAAAACATCGAGAGGAATTTCAGCACCGAATTTTTAACTAACTTGCTCAATCTGTGCAATGAAAACCGATAGACATGAACCGATAAGCGCCTAACCAAATAACGTACGTTTGCACGTAACGGTTAAAAGAGTCGAAGGGCTCCAACGTTTCTGAAATCATGGTCTGCAATGTTAACAGTAGAATAGGCAATTATCAATTATCAATAATGATTCCGAGTTAAGTTACTAGATGAAATAAGTGGAATAGTCGTCGGAAATGTGAGCATAAACTTAACGATAAACGACGGAAGGTGAAATGGGATAAAAGGTAGAGGGGGAGGCATGACTGCGCGGCGCATCGGTCCGTACTAGCCTCCGATACCTCATCGAGTTCCTGTTGACGCAGTGGCGAATTGTCCCATTAGTGGGATCGAACAACGTCGCACTCGATAAAGGTAACTACTCCGGATCACCCATGCACGAGATCCAGATATATCATACCACGCCGGTACGTGCAAATAGTCCCAACTGTCTGTCCAGCTGCCTTGGTAACTGAGGAACGTGAATCATATTGAGTTTTCGAATACTTACATCCCTACGCGAAGTAGCAAAATATCAATAATTAGGTTTTTTCGTGGTTGCGGCGAAGTTTACGTAGATGGCCTAGATTGACACCGATGGAACTGATTCGTCGAGAGATGCTTCATCGAAATCCCCACAACGACTCTGCAGCACACTCGCGCGAGAGCGGCGCCAACCGGATGTACGCTCGTTGGCGCTACGTGACGCGTACGAAAAATGTTTCTTGCCCTCTAGTTCAGTTCAACACAAGCACTGTCGCTTGCTTTCGTCATTGCTGTGAATGTGTCATAATTATGCTCCTGGGCCCATGAGAAGCAGAAGCACTTTGCGCACCATATTTGCAGTTTCAAGACCATCCGAGCCAGTGCCCCAAGGGAAAAATCAGTTTTGACGTTCAACCATTTATAGCTCTGTGAATAAATTTGGTGAATTTCGCTAAATTCACAATATCGAAACTGATATGCAACCGTAGAAAGATCCAAAAATGGAGAGAGAGAGATGAAAGTCCTTCACAGTAGTGTACGTTGATTGTGAGATTCGAAGAAATGCATACACCCGCTGAAAGCTCACATCAGTTTTATGATTCCTACCCGACAGCAAGTATGATTGCACCTTCGGTGTGCATTCCTCGGCTCTCAGCATTGTTGGAATGAATGAAAAGAGAGCTCACTGGTCAAAAGTGCTATTGAAGGGAAATTCAAAAAAACGGTCAAATATGAGGGAGTTTGAAGAATTCAGGAGGTTGTTGGACCAAACAGGTGCTTGGAATTCCATCACTTCTTTGCCTGCTTATTTTTCTAGCGAACTTTGCTCACGAAGAATTGTCTTCCTGGATATCACAGTGGGGTGACCATGGCTCGTTTAAAGATCTTCGTCTCAATCACATCGGTTGAGTTTAAAGAGCTGTACGACATATGGGATTGCTATATTGTAAGTAGTTCTCAGAAAAGCTTTGCAGCCTCAGAGAGTAGAAGAGAGAGTGGAACGTTCGTCAACCGTCATGATGAAGTGTTCTCGATGGTGAGAGGTAATCTAATTAGGTGAACTTTCATGCAGTAAATACAAGGTCTCTGTACACTTTTTAAACATTGTAACATCGTCATTTGAACATCGGGACCAGTCAAAGAACAACTACTGGCCTTCGATAAACAGCATCAGGGAATCGTTAGAGCAAATCAAAACACTTTTCAGGAAAGATAGAATGGACTAGATGCGAGATACCGAAGAGCAAACCACTTACACCTAGATCTAATTCCTCTAGATTGATATTTACTTTAACAAAATTAGGGAATTGCATCACGGATGAGCAAAATCGGTCGCATTTCGCCTTTTGTCTTGAACCGCTAAAGAGTTATGCAGTAACCATGACCGCCTGGAAATATTGCGTAAGATGCTACAAAACCATGCTTTTTACAATCCACCATGAATCTGCTCTTCACTCACCGTGTTTGGAATCATCCGAAGCAACAACACGGATAGTAATAGAACAACGGTTCCTGTTAAGCCATGTAAACATGTGTAGAGATAATTGGTTGAAATTAGGAAAGGAAGTGTTCTTGTGTTGAGCCGAGCGCGAGCGGTAGTGTTCTTCTAGTCAGATCATTTTTACTACTTCCACTGTAGAAGATGATTCCTACAGGTGCCATCCAAAAGACTGTGACTTCAACTGGCAGATCAACAATCTTCTTCAGGAAGGAGTTTTCATACATCTGTTAAATGAATGTGTGAGGGCATTCTACTGCAATGTTTGGAATGTAGACCGCACCCCAGTCGATGCAGGAGAAACTTTAAAACGAATTTTTGACCGACAAAATCGCTAATCAATTAGTAAAACCTATGCGCTCATGATGACTCCCACAGTTATAGTGGGGTTCAACAAACGTGTACTTAGGCTGTTTGCAGGAAGAAAATTGTTCAGATCCCACACCCTACTGATTGACGTTATAGGTAGTAGGAAACAAGTTCAACCCATTGATCCTTCCATGATTTCACCCACGCTTATGATAACGAATTGGTACTACCGTCACAGCTCTTTAACCCTTTGACGACCGTGGTACCCGCCGGTGGGTGCCACTATGACTGGCGCATGGGACCATGGCACCCAACGTTGAGTGCCACCATGTTTCTTTCCTTCATTTGTACATTTGAAACTTATTTAACATTTTCATATTTATTACCAAACTTCATGGCACTCATATTCGACATGGTCCAACATGGTGAATGTTTTATAGGAGCTTACTTATAACAAACATATATAGCCAATGGAGTGGTACTGAAAAGGTTTAGATACTTTGGCAAAATTTGTGTGTGTCCTGGAAGCATTGGAGGCAGCACTTAGTATACCTGATTCGCGATTATGTGACCGCGCGGTCGATTTCTTCATTTTCAAGTTCCTTGGATGTTATACGAATTCCTACTGCTTACACTATCACCGAAATTCTAACCTAAATTGTTTCCAAACCCAAAAAGCAATTCTAAGCTCAAGTTTTATATAAGATAAAATAAGGTCTGATGCTTCTGTCATGCGGAAGTATTGCTAAGTTTATTACGTGCATGGCACCCAGCGGTGGGTGTCAGTCGCGCACGAAAGGAAGGGGCGTGGTCCCATGGGCGCGTCACGTCGAAGTCGGCATTGTCGTCGAAGGGTTAGCACGCTCAGCACCTTCATATGACGTCACGATTAGCTGGTAAAATATGTCGCTGTGGAGTATTGGAGAGAAACCGATGTTGTGAGGTGTGATGCAGACGATGGCTGTCCTACAAAAATCGTGAAGTGAAAACAACATCATCTGCTTCAGTAAAGAAAAACTCAAAAAGACAACTATTCGTAATGTTCAAATTGAACTCAGACCTCGAATGATCATTATAGGACTAGCTCGAATTGCAGCGCAGCGGTATACCGTTGATTGAAGGGACTGCCGCCTCTGCCTTCTTCTTTCTTCTGAAAAAAGTCCTGTTTAAAAGCATGTGCAGATCACGCGATCACGCGTGAAAAAGCCTTCGAGCGTGTGGTTGCTCAGTAAGATCTCTCCGGACCCTCTGTTAGTGTCACTACAGTACTCACCGTAAGAACTGAAACTTCATGCGAATACTACGAATTTGCGTCTTTTTCGTCTTTTCTCCATGAATCGATTCAGAGTGGAGTAATCCAAGAGCTAAGGATACCATTGAGCTCAGCTTGCCATTGACCTTTTGCATTTAATTTGAGCGCTGTTAGACCCCCGTGAGTAGTGTTATCTAATGATATATAGATCAACCCTTGATGACAATCTCCCTTCATGACCATTTTCTGCCGTATGCCTGCCGCTAAGCGGTCCCCTGCTGGGCCTGTTTGGATATGCATGTAATGGAAAAGACGAAAACCTACTTCTGCAATTTGGGCGTGACGAAGGGCGAAGTTTGAGGAAACCAAGAGAGGGATCTTGATCTACGATTAGGTGTATCATAAGTCTTGCAAAGAACAAAGAGTTATCTAGGACATCAGAGTACCTCGACGCCGACTTCGGAGAAGGATCGTTCAGAAGACTGATAAATGCCAAAAAACCGACACGTGAATGGCTTCGCCGTAAACTGATGTCATATCCTCGATGGAGACTGTAAGGAGGAGTATCAAGTGCAGAGACTGCAGATGCAGTCATCTACAGCTCCCACATTAGAAATGAACGGTGGAGACTGAACAAAAGCGATCGAGGGGGACCAATCAACCCCCACAAGCACCAAAGCGAACACCCCATGTACACGCAATTACTTTTCGGGTGGAACTCAAGTACACTGCGCAATTCAAAACGGAGCATTTTCAACACATCAGGGTACTAGCTCATGGAGCTCGGCAAGCTGTATTCAATGAAATCTTCGGCCTTTGGATTACTCCGTTCTGAACCGATTTATGGAGAGAAGACGAAAAAGATGCGAATTCGCGGAATCGCGTAAATTTTCGAGTTTTTACGGCGAGTACTATAAGTCTAATGAAGAATATGTTAATGCTCGTCTCACTCCCCCAGCTACATGAGTCTCTGTAGAGTAGTCAATGTAATGGAAGAGCAAGCTACGAAGTTGAGCGGAAGAAGGAAGTGAAAACAGGAGCAGTCAAGGAAATTGAGGGAGTGGTGAAGAAGGCAAACAACGTCGGGCTATGAGTCTATGTTTTCGACTCTGCAGTCTTTTTTGCCTACGCCTCAGATACCTGGGCTTTACAGAGGCAGAATGAGCAGCAGCCGATCTTTGAGCCAGGGTGCTAATCAATTCACTCGGGAAGTCGAACGATTACCAGAATAGTCACCAACAGTTGGCCGCCGTGTGTAGCTCTGAATGAAAAGAATGGTCGATTCAGTGAATTTATGCGAACAGGGCTCACTGGACTAGGCTGTCCCGCGAGAGGGACGATTGGAGTTGTCACTGGCGCCAGCTTGATCGTATCGATGATCAACTTGACGATAGGTGATACAGGTGATATTTCTGTTTTGTGCATTTTCAGCCACCTGTTCTATTCGTCATGCATTCACTCTTTCCTAGTGGATCACTATACCCTCCTTGATACAGCTAGTGATAGACAGGTATTACCTTCTGATTGCAACAGGGCAGTAGGCTATACGGTCGTTCTCAAAGCTGCTCTTTTTGAAGGCGACATCCCTCCGCGGAAGGTCGCCTGCCGTAGTCTGCGGAGCCATTCAACTGTCCCTAAGTTTCTGGTAGTTCACTACGAGAGTGGGAGCCAGTTCACCCATTTTGCTGGGATTGCATAACTGGTGTTGCGCTAAAGGGTGGGCTTGGAGCTTGAGGTCAACACGTGTCGAACGCATCAGAGGGTGTCTAGACCGCGACAAACCCACTTAAACGTGGCTACCATCCCAGACAGTACCACAAAAGTTGACAGATAGGAGCGCACTTCTTATTCTGAGCCTTTCGCGAACGCGACCATGACACTCGTCAGGTTTGATAAACTTTTTTCTAGTGTTAAATCTATGTGTTTCTATGTTTCAGTTGTCTACATTGTTAGTCAGAAATGACGTAACACGATGCCCTTTGTGGGAATTGCGTGGGCCGGAGATCTTCGGATCCCGCGCACAATAGGTCGTCTTGGGTCCCGGCTGTATAAGCCCGCCAATCCACGTCGGCAATCAGTGAGTCACCTCCGGCACGATCTCTTCTTTTTTTGATGTCATTGATCTTGTTTTTGTGTTCAAGTGCAATCCAAGTTTTGTATTGTGGTTTAATTACCCAAGTTTGAGGTGAACGTGATGTCGAGCCGTGTTGTGTACTACATTCTATAACATCCGCGTGGCACACGAAACCGAAGGCGAGCAGTTTGTGAGAGCACAAGACGGCACGATGGAACCAATCATTAGCAACTCTTGCTCATTCCGAAGAAAATCTGGGCCCTTTTGTGGAATGTGTAATTTGATTCGAAACAAAACACAAATGAAGGATGTTGTTCCTCAGGAGAAGGAAGAGAAGTAGAAGAGTGGAGAAAAAAGGGAAGACGTGCGGTGTCGCTACTTTGCCTTTTTCAAACAGGTTGCGTATTGTAATTGTTTTGTTGCGTGTCCTGTCTTAACGATAGTTGTACGTCGTGGATACTTGTACGTACAGCGCTCCGTGAAGCAATAAAGTCACCATCCTGGTCGTTGCTGCAATGGGATCATAGATAGAGTTCGTCTTGCATTCTACATGATCATGACCTATCGCTGAAAGTCGTATCATAGGTGGCATGTTCCATGAGGGGGAGGGGGGGGGGGGGGGGGGGGGCATGGTAATCATGCTCAGAAATGAAAGCACGTGTGCCTATGTGAAAGTGTATGTGCTCATGTGTTGAAACTCGCTGCATGTCCCTGCTCTGCCCGAAATTGTGGTTTGCGTGAAACTTTGCTGGTTGCTCTCCCTGCGTAGGAGAGGAATGACTTGAGATTTCCACTTTGTATTCGCCTAGCACTTTTCTCAGAGTGAAACATATGTAAAAAAGTAACTATTGATGTGGTCAGATGAACTCCCACATCATGTAACACTCGACGACATTGCTTTGCATATCTCGTTTGACACCAGTTGACCAACTAGCAGAAGAGCTGATATCCATTTGACACAAATAGTAATAACGTAGTACTCATTACAAGTGTAACTAAAAAAGATAGACTGATTCATATTGCTTGGAATCATCAACTAATCTAAATACTACTGGAATCGCCCACTATCTATAGCGCTACGATCTGGAGAAAAATATCTGAAAGCTTTGGTGACATTTGTCTTGGTCGCTCACGATTACCTTGTCCGACAGCGGCCACTCCACGTTGATGTCCTTGTCGAAGGGATCGATTCCTGATCCACATGAGACTCCGAGAAATAAAACACAAGAGACAATCAATCACAGTACTCCGTTATCTGATCATATACAGCAGTGCATTTGTAGAAGGCCTGGGCTCCATCCTCGGGTTAACACTAGAACGTCAGTAATAAGTATGTACTTATTTCATGAAATCATGAGATCAAGGTGGCAATTGAGGTCGGAACTTGCGGGTGTTGCAATTTTGGCTCATCTTTTCGGGCCAACTCAAGGGAACAACGGAAAAACCAACAAAATCCTTGAGTAACCGATTACATAGCACCCTCCCAAAAGGCGTGACCGATCTGTACTAATAGATTCTCGCTCTGTGCACTTGGATTTCCAGAAGAAATATATTTGTAATACTGTTCATTTCCTCAGCTAGTTTTCCGAGTGCGCGGGAACAGTCTCGCTTTTATAGGTTTTCGAAATAATAATTGCAAGCTCTGCATGTCGCCCTAGCGGAAAGTACCGTTTCTGTCAAGGCTCTGATTCTCGAACTCTTAACAGTGTAATTTTACGTAAATGGTTAGGAAGGTAGTGGAAACATTGTGTAGCTCATATGATGAAGTGAAAAAAGATTTCTAAAGTGATTTTGTCTTCCACTCTACCCAAGACTGATTGCTGAAACGTTCTCATCATTAGTTACATCTCAATTCCTATTGTCTTGTCAAAATATTTGATACTTTATTTACTTTCTGCTTTTTTGGCTGTTATTTTATTTATTTTTTCTCATCGACGCACTGGAGAGCGCGACACAAGCCCTCGTGAGGTCGCTGCCACATACCGGGTCAGGAATCGAATATGATTCGATACTGCCCAAACTAACCAATAAACCATGAAGAACAATATTTTGAAACTAATTGAGAAATGTAATTACGTCATGTTGTACTAGGAAGCCATTAACCTATCTTGGTTCGTTTCGCCTCTTATTTATACGAAGCAAAGTCCGTCATCACCCGACGTTCGTCAGTGACTAAGAGATGACAAAAAGGAGTGGGTAAAGTTTGGTCTGTTGTGCAAGAAAGAGTGGAAAAATTAAAAAAGAAACTAGAGCATATCAAGTAGTTGAGCAGTAATGAAGACAAGGAGAAGTGTAGAACAACTGACATAAAAAATTTTTGTACTGGTGTTACTTTGTTATTAAGGGACCTCCAAATGTGAAGGTCCTGTGCATTAAAGGTCCGACCTAAATATATATGTCCTTAAGCATTTGTCACTAGAGCATGTAAAGACATGAAAGCACGGATAGAAGTTTATGTATGTACGTATGTATGTATGTACGTATGTATGTATGTATGTATGTATGTATGTACAATATGTATGTATGTATGTATGTATGTATGTATGTATGTATGTATGTATGTATGTATGTATGTATGTATGTATGTATGTATGTATGTATGTATGTATGTATGTATGTATGTGCGAACTGTAGTTCCATATGAGGCCCCCTGCGGTCATAAGAACAATCTGATCTTAATTGCCATTGCGGTGCGGTTTTTCGATGACAGCGTGGTTTTATACCGGAATTCTTCACGTTGTAGTGTATGATCTGAATGAGATGCGTGAAACCCTCCGTTTCCTGCGAAGTCGTCATTGATGTGAAAAGTGGTGTTGTGAGCTTTTTCCTGCATAGACTCCGTCCTTCGTAAATCCTTATGGCTTTCATTTTTCAAGAAATTCTTGATTTTCGACTATTGCGTTTGATCGTGGGTTTTGGCGTGTATCGCTATAGTAATTGGCGCTGTTGCGACGGCTGGCGGCTTCACTTGGATTTTCTGTTGCAAGGCATGCTTTTATGCGATGATGTTTGCCGCATCAAGCAGTTCGCTCTTGCACACTCGTTGCTAGAATGTTTGTGGAATGTGAATAGCATTTCCAGCACAAGCGTATCTCAACAGCAACTTTTCGCCTTTCTGAAACAGTCATTAAAGATCTGCATTGCCACGCTGTGTGTCTGACTTTTTGGAAGATCACGCACTTTTTGTCTCTGTCGATAGAGTTCTCCTAATCCAATCTGTTCTGTTTCATTGGTCGCATGCGAGACTTAATGTAGGATTTTGCTGCAATTTCGTTTTCAATCATTTCCGGCATGTGGCATCCTCATTCTCCCTCATTTTCACGGGCACCGGTTCGACGATGTTACCATAAAACTTGCTTAGAATAAGTTCTATCCACATTGCATCCGCTGTGATGCGAATGTCTTGTCCTGCAGATACCATTTGATTGAGCAGCATGCATACCTTGTCGCATACGCACTCATTGTTTTCAGCTCTTCAGTCAGCTTGCTGGAGAGCGCGCATTTGCTGAACGATACGAGATCTGTTGACGGGGTTGTTGCCGTATTTCTTTTGCAGTGTCTGTATCATCCAGTCATAGTTTTGAGGGAGGAGCTGAATACCCTTTATTGCCTTGTCGGATCTTCCACGTAGGCTATCTTCTAGAAGCAGCATTTTCGCGATGATGGACTCAGGGAATTCCTCTTCTTTACCATACAATTTTGATGGAAGATTTATCTTCGTGGAGGTATGGAAGGCACCTGCTCAATTTTTTGCGTGAGCTCATTCAGTGTGCTGTTAGCGTGATCAGCACTTATCGGAGTTTTCAGAAGGTTATTGTGTACGCTTATTTATAGAGGAACTTGGAGAATCTTCCAGAGCGAATACTAACTTGATAGGATTTGTTGTCTATCAGTGCGCTATACTAGCCACTTCCAAGTTTATAGTTCTGTATCATTTCACAGAATATGCAGGGAGACTGGACTTCTTCGTGTGATTGATATTCTCGGTTTTGATTTTGAGTGTTTTGATATTTTTGGTTCTGATTTGGGGCGTCAGATATGGGCTGTGCTAAAATGTAGGTGAGTGAAAATTCCTACCATTACTTCCTGAAATCCATGGCCGAATCTGTCCGGAATCCAGTATTTATGATTGCTGGTGCTGTTTAAAACAACTCCATGCCATTTTTCAAACAAGGCGCTTCCAGGACGTAAATCTACAGCTGCGCAAAAATCTCACCAGATATCTCAAAAGCTATTGACTCAACACACAATTCACCGATGGAATTCACAGATACTTCAGAGTTATGTGGATGGACTTCTACACTGAATTAACAGCGATTCCCAAATCCTGTGTTACATACTCCAATGAAATATAGCTTTTCAACCAATTTTCATGAATTTAACCTTTTACCATATAAGAACTCACCACTGATACTCGTTTCCATAACCAGGTTGGGAGTGGAGACCTCGCAACACTCCCTTCATGGATAGGAATGATTGTCTTGAAGAATCATAATCAATATTATCGGTGTTCCAGTCGAAAATATTGGCAGTAGTGGGCGACGGTTACAAGCTTGGGGGGGAGTGCCGTCAGACGAGACAACTGCCGCAAAATCATCATTTTTTTTGAATGGTACAGGGCTCTTTCTGTACATCCTTCGGCCATCAGTAGCCTGCAAATAAGGATCAACTATAACAGCAGGTAAAAGATCCACATCCGCAAGCCATAAGAAGAAGCCAAAGCTGACCATGCTTCGCACGTGTCGGTGTAGGATATTTCTAGGAGCTCTTTTAAGCACAATGGGCAACAACATCATCCATGAATAAACACTTGAATAACAAAAGTCCTTCTGCTAAGAGCAATACTGCTACTAATTTGCAGCAAACCTACGGTTTGCTTTTTTGTTTTTTTGTCTTTTCTTGTATACTAACCTATAACCTATGTCTCTCTCTAATTGCCACATATTAATCCGTCGCAAGCCGTCCTTATGCCATAACATTTGCTAAAGTTCTCCAATCAAGGTGGAAGTAAGATTAGCTGGAAGCTCCTCTCGTGAGGAATCAAGAACCATACTTGATACTTGATTTTCTTGATGTTTGCCTTTATATTTAGGAAGAATGAAAATTGAGTCTTTCGGCACCTAGGTTGTCACTTGCGAATACAACAGCATAGACATATATGTACATACATAGACCCTCCACTTCAACTTCTGTTTAAAAGATCTGTGTGGCACAATATTCAAGGGAAGCAAGAAAAGGTGATCATTTCGATACAGATAGTGACAATAATAAACAAATTCAGCCTAAAACAGTGGCTCAAAGAATCGAACTTCCAATAACTAGCGAACTCTTTCAGCTATATGTTTTATGTGGATCACCAATGAAGAATTCCAGTAATGGGGGCTCTAGATATGTAATGAATTTTCATGATCTTTTCGAACTTTCGGCCAGTCCAGTTTACCAATTTTCCAGAAAATAGCGAATACTCTCCAGCAGTCCATCTCAGAGGAACCAACTAATTCTGCACTCATTCAGAAGCTCGAATCATGGAATAAGAAATGTATGCAGAGCTATGTCATCGGAATGTGGTCATAAAGGTTCATTTGGAATTCCTCAGCACGTTTTAATTAGGCATATTTTACGAATGCTTTCAGTGTTGTCCACTAATGATATGGATTGAAAAGAGTAATAGAAAAACTCGGTTCCTGTCTCTGTGCTACTATTGTCACTAACTTTGAAGTTAGGTGATTGGATCGCCTTCTGAATGACCGTTGAAAGAATTGACCCCTCAATATCGACCTCTGTTAGCTCATCGCTCTGCTATAGCCCTTTCTCTAGGACCTTTTACGAGCGTACCTGCGTCACATATGAGATGATACTCAGATTTCCATGTTTAAACACCAAACTGGGTATGCTATCATGACCTCAACACTCTGCTCTGAAATCTTCTTTTACATTGCCTTCTTTACTTCAACTATAGTTTGCAGTTCGGCGTATGGAGACTATAAATATCAGCCTTTTCACTAAAATTTTGAAGTTTATGTCATAACTATTTTATAGTGGCTTTCAAGAGTGCAGGCAAGTCACGACTGAATAACTCGACATGTCTTGACAGGTCCTTTTGCTTCACAAAACAAAACCATTTATTTAGATTGGC
This sequence comes from Haemonchus placei, assembly GCA_900617895.1. Classification (NCBI taxonomy): domain Eukaryota; kingdom Metazoa; phylum Nematoda; class Chromadorea; order Rhabditida; family Trichostrongylidae; genus Haemonchus; species Haemonchus placei. The sequence continues at coordinate 22,744 of UZAF01000001.1, read as the reverse complement.
CAACCCTATGCATTTGTTACTTCCTATCTGAAAATTAGATCAATTGAAATTAGATGCTTTGAGTTTGAAGAAAAGTCATTCTTATGACGACTGTTAATCTAAATTCATCCGGATTGTATAAATATTCACTCCAACAACTTATCCGTTTTTTCCAGATGTCCACCTGTTGGATAGTGGTAGGGCCAAAAACCTGGCCCCTCGCTATCGCTCTCCTTTGGGCTCATTGGTTCGCTATATTTATGTGTCTCTAGAGGCACATGAGTCCAACCTTGAAGACTTATTGCACTGTTTTACATTGTTATGAAGAACTATACTAGATTTTTCTGAATTGTCTCACAGGTAGATTGGAAGCAAACCAAGTCATAACATGAGGTGAGACGTCGAAGAATTCTGCCATTTGCTGCTCCTACAAGTACCAGCTCAATCCGTTGTCAATCGGTTCGCCGAAGTGCTTACAAGTTCAACCGGTCCAATGGCGCAGGGAGACAGCAAATGAAGTAAGCGGTTTCGAACAGTTAAAAGGTGATGTTGCAAGCGTTTCAAGTAGTGCAAGTAGATTCAATATTAATATAGATTTGATACATAAGTGGACTGTATCCCTCACAGCGTTGACGTTTTATTGTGCCAGCTGCATACCAATTTGTTTTTCTGCCCTTGGGTGGACACGGCACCGGCGAAGACGATGGGCTACCAGAGACCGATAGCGAGGTGTCAATTGGCTCAACGTTCAATTAGAAGACGATTCACTCAACATGATATCGTACAATAACCAGGTAACAGGGATGTCTGACTGTTGCCGTTTTTCAAGTCAGGACATAAAAACGAATACATTCCCACGATCTCCTAGAATGTAACGTCATTTATGCCTTCCAAAAAATCTAGAATGTATTATAATATTCAGTCGGCCTGCATGCTCTGCGATGATGTTACGTCCGCAAGCGAAACCTCAAGTTCGTCAAGACTTACTCTTTTCCTTCCCTGTGAATGAGGCTGCAAAATTGAAAAAAAAATCAAAAGTTCATTGTATGACTGGATTATTCATAAGCAGGGCGCTTCATTGGCATTCCATTCAAACAGATTTGACTCGAATAGGCCGGAAAGAAGTAGCACATGACTGAAAAAATTTTCATTTGAACCACTGGTTTCAGCTGAAAGTGTTCAACTTATGTCACGGAGAATATTAAAGTGATAAGGACTTCATGCCCTCCTTGAATGTGTTGTCAGTCAAAGATTTAAAAATATGTGAACAGAGTTTCCAATCGAATTGAAGGGCTAACGCTATCCTACTTACTATAAAGCGCTTAGTCTGTTTGTCTGTCTGGCTGTCTGTATGTCTGTCACGAAATTCCTTACCTCCTTTAAATCTGCCTAGAGAGACCGGGTCAAGCGTGGGATGGGTGGGCCATATCCCGAGAAGTATAAAGCACACATCAGCTTGGCGGAGCCCCGCCTACAGTGGGCGTGGAGTGCATCGAAATGAGCTGTACTGAGGACCGTGATTTCGAATTCAATCACAGGACGGCTTCAAAACTGGGGTTCAAAGGTGGCTAGAGGTGTGCGTTGGTTAGTTAGATCGAACTGGAGAGACCCACCCCCGATGGGTGGGCGTTCTCCAGAAATGCAATGCTTTATGAAAACATTTACAACTCGGTTTGGAGAAAGCCAACAGAGCAGGAAAAAAGTTGATATGTGAGGGGCATTGTCGAAGATGTCTCCAGCATAAATGACGTCAGCGGAGGCCGCCCACAATGGGCGAAGCGTGCCTCGAAGCTCACATCCCTTCTTGCATTTATATACGAAAATCCATAACTCCAGTTCCCATGGAACTGGAAAGTTCAAACTTGATAGGAGTACAGGCGCCATAGTGGGAAACTTATGGTGGGTGGCAGAACCAGACTCCGCCCACAAGGGACGGGGTTTGGGCGAAATTCACAACTCCTGTCCCCATGGACCTAGAGAGTTCAAACTTGGTAGGAGTACAGACGACAGGATGGGACGGCTTACGGTGGGTCGCAGAACCAGACTCCGCCCACAAGGGGCGGGGTTTGGGCGAAATTCACAACTCCTGTCCCCATGGACCTAGAAAGTTCAAAGTTGGAACGAGTACAGGCGACAGGATGGGAACACTTATGGTGGGTGGCTGGATCATACTCCGCCTACGGGGGCGGGGTTTGAGCGGAAACTCACAAATCCGATAAAGGTCTTCAATGAAAGTCAGCTCATGTGGCTCCGTCTCTCATGGCTAGAGCCCCTAGCGCGCGCGAGAGCGTGCGTAGCCGCCTGGTTGACATATCCTCGAATGACATTCTAGGTGATAAGATACTCATTTTTCATTTCCATAAAAATGAAAGCAAAAAAATTATAGCAAACGAGAAGTTTTTACATATATAAATTTTTAACGGGTAGAGCTTTCGGTTGATGTTACATTCAACGTGTTTGGAGTAGCTTAACAAAAGTTATGGCGGTGCCACACTTTGCGACGGATCAATCTGTCACAAACTGTCGGTTGACCAGGAACTAGTAGCAGTACGGCAATAGCAAGGAAATCGAGGGTGAAATACAATTCATTCCCTATACTTTTGCATTTCGAGCATTGCAAAATGCGCAGGGGACTGGGTACAGTATTCATGTGCTAATAGAGCAATTCACAAGACGACGACGACGCTGTTGGGACACACTGCCGCTGAGGGCTCACGTCAATTCTAGGCAAATGAAGAAAAGCGGGCGTGTGTTAGTAATAAAAACAATACTCATTTGAATAAGCGCATCTGTCAAACTATATGGCTCATAGCTACTGTGAAATTTCACACGGATGCAAGCACCGAATTAAGGCTTCCTACAAGAGGCACTGAGCTTGCCTCAACTCAGAGGAAATGCTGCGGAATCGTTCCCCCTGCGTTACATCACTGTGCTGCACACATAAGTGGACCGAGCAGTCACTCCATCAACTCACAAAAATGGCATGGAGGTTGCGACTGTTTGTATATGCGCTCATTTGCTTCGTCATAAAATGTGTCCCAAGCGTTTGCAAAATGCTTTAATGCTTGACATTGAATTCCAAGTTCTCTCATCTTGAAACCTCGGCATTTCCGTTGTACTTGAAAGTGTTAATTTTGCTTCTGCCTCGAGGTAGTTAGGTGGGAATCTTTATTCTGGCCAACGTTTCGACAGACTCGCCGTTTTCAAAGGCCCGAAAATGGTTCAAAGCTTGTTGACTCGCACACTACCTCACCAAGCGCCTCCTCTGCTCTAGCATTTCCGACCTTCTATCAGGAATGCACGAAAAATGCTTGAAATTGAAAAGATAAGCTCACCTCACTTCCACTGCAAAGTGTAGCAATACGCCACACGGTTAGTACATCAGTAGCGAATGATCTCACTTCGCTGTTCCTATGCAATAATATTATTATTGCGGATCAGCACGGTCGCTGATTATGGAACTAACTCGCAGTGTTGCATAAATGGTAAGAGATCATTTGTGATTGTGACACACTCATTTTGGCTGTTCATATCTGGATTTCTAGCTAAAATCCAAAACGCTTTCAACGCTTTCCTTGACGATATTTCCGTCTCGTGAGTCAATATCGTACACCTGATGTTGAAATCATTGCCGCCATGCTGTTTCACTCGGTGCTTCCCTAACGGAATTAACACATTACTGGCCGTTTACCAGCAAGATGTCCTTCGATTCGTACTGATAAAACTCTTCCAGTTTCCCCTATGTAGCTCGAATTACAGCCTCACATTGAATCTGATAAATTACGCCTACAGAAGTGCAATCTCCGCTTTTCCCGTTCGGACATGTAACGCAACCCTCTGACAAACACTGTCTATCATAGAGTCTGTTCCTCACAAGTTGACGTTTGATGTTATTAGGCGGAATGTTAACTAGAATAGAATCATCGCTCAATTGTGCTCGGACAATATACCGTTGTATTGCAGCAGATACCTTGTCAGAGATGAACCACAAACACAGAGGGAACTTGTTTTTGCGCGAAGCGTTTTTCCTGTCAACGTGGTACCTTCCAGTATTACAATGTGGTACCGTATAGCCATTTGAACGAGCTATATTTGAAGCCACTCGTCTTGTTTCTTCGCGTTCGGTCATACCACTGCACATGCCCGTAGCTGTCCTGTACATATTTCTGATAACAGCGCGTTTGACAGCGGACGGATGCGCAGATGTGGCGTGAATCAAAATGCTTGATATTGATTATTTACATCTCTCCCTTGCATTTGAGGAGTACTAAAATTGGCAATACAATAAGAATTTCTTCTTGTCTCCACCGACCGATCAAAGCTGACTTTCTACCCTTAACACTCGTGATGATGTTAAGGAAATCTTAGCAGCTTTACGCTTTTTCGGCAATGTGGTCGAATGACTCGCTTATCCAGAGTGCTTTTGGACTTCATTTCCGAGACCATAAGTGCCCTGATACATGTTAAGTGAAGTTTATAAAAAAAATACTGTTTGAGCAACAGTACAGCAATTCATGACCCGTGCGATGATCCAGCAACTGTCGAGGAACCTTTTCCTTGAGGTAACCTTGGTAATGCCATACCAACGATCAACTTTAAGCCCTGAATCCATTCTAAGCTGGCTTCATTGTTAAATTTCAGCGCCACTGGTTGGATATCGCTGTCGTGCAATGAGATCCCTGTGCTCATTCTTGCAATAGCTTCTTTTTTTCAAATTTCCTCCTCTCCAGAGCTACGACAGATCGATTCGCTCATTTCGCAGCTCATTGTTACGACCACATGATACATCATGATTGGTTCACATGAGTCATCATAGTTCGCCAACAACGGTCTCATTCCCCTTACCTTCCATAAGTAATCCACTAAGTAATCGAGACGTGAGGGCATTCAGGATCCTAGAAGGAGTAAGGGGACGGAACATTTCTCCAATTCTGCACTTACCAGGCAAACTGCGCGGAGAAATTCGTCCTGATCTTAACGACTCTGGCACATTGGGGCACAAACTTGAAGTAGGGTATATAAGTAGCATCAGCTGTCCTACTTATATAATCTACTCAAACCTGTGCCCCAATGATAGGCGCCAGAGTCGTTCAGAGCACCACGAAATTCGCCGAGCGGTTTGCCGCGTCCATTCAAAATTCGGTGAATGTACAATACCCATGGAGTGGGAAGAAGACAAATAACATCCGCCTCTGCGCTCACCTTTCCGATTTCCTGCCCTTCCTGTTTCGGTCTGTGCTTTGGAGACTTGGAACAGGATGGGCGTGCAGTCAGCGTCATTCAATGCGTGTGGACAGGACCATGCTGGCGATTTCCCAATATAAGCAAGTGCAAAGGGGAATCCGGTGTTCCGAGCTCTACAAGTTAGTGAAGAACGTGGACGCCGCTACTTGGGCCAAAAAATCGAATCAGGTAGTCTGGACTTTTTATGCGATAATATGATGACCATGGACGGAGACGGCTACTGACTGGATCCTTCTAGATATGAGAAGAACACCAGAACGGCCGCCAGCGCGATGGTTAGTCGTCTCCCGGAAGTTCTGGGCAAAAGGAAATAGACGCTTAATGTCCCTCAAGCGAGCACAATCCACTGGCCTTCCGATAAAAAAAGCCTAAAAACTCAAAGCAGAGCTAATTTCACTTGTTTGAAATCCTCTTCGAAGTTCAGTTCCTCAGTCTACTCGGCACTGTTGAATAGCTCGATGCTCTCTATTATCGGGAAAAACCTGAAAGCATATGGGTGAGGTAGATACAGCTCTAATCGGTCCCCTTTATGTACACCCAGCCCTGAATGTTTTCTCGTGCTTCTTCGACTTACTTTCGGCTTGATAATTTTAGGATCGGAGATTCTCTCTACGACATCGATCTCCGGTTTCATTCGCTTCTATACTACTTGAAATTGCATCGGATATTTTCGACTAAGACCACAGTTTGCAGCAAAACTATGATGTAATGGAACTGAGAAACAATCATGGTTAGTTCCGAACATAAATGAAATGACGTGAGTCGAGTCGCAAGAATGAAGTAGTCTTCGCTGTGTTACAATGCGAGAAAATATTCTGTACTGTTGCCCTATGTTTTATATTATAATTCTGTTCACCAAAGACTTGAGGCTGGCTCACAGCTTCTAATTTGCAAACTAGCCATCATACGCTTGTTTTTTCCGAGAACCTGGTGCCTTTTGAGAACACCACCGAAAGAGTGAGAAATGATATTTTCAGATCCTATGAAGATGCGCATAGAGCGCTTGTTTACGCTCTTTTTTAATTTCCTAGTCTCACGTGTCGCATACAGCGCTGCCGTCATTCTTCTCATCTTGATATGGTCCAAAACGTACAAAACACGGGGAACACCAGTCTGAGGAGGATGTTCCGTAGCTTTTGTACGGAAAACATTCAGCTGTCAAACCGTTTCTCATTATGGGCCTCTCTAATAAGCATACGGATGAAGACAAAATAGAGATGACTCTCACAGCAAGCGTAATACGAGTTATGCATCAGACATGATTTATGTCACACTCTTTTATGGCCAAGACTTTCGAGAAGACTTCTCTCTCAGAAAGGCCTTCAACTCGTTCTGAACTAAGAGCAAACCGTAAATTTTCAACTGAAGTGAGTACTCATCTAGAAGCGTTGAGGATCATCTTCTGATATAATCTTTTTTTTCCACCCAGAAATCGCTGCAGATGGCTGAACAGCCAGTAGTCAGTAGGAGCGAGGTCAAGGCTGTAGGGGGGCTGGGCGACAATCAGCTATCCGAACTCCATCAGCTCGACGCGAGTCGCCTTTGCGGTGTGAGGTCGGGCGTTGTCACGGTGGAAGTAGACTTCCGCATTCAAGCCACGAGTACGGTCAAAGTGATCTTTCAATTCCCGCAGTGCATTGGGTAAAGTAAATGGAAGCGTCAATCGTCTTCCCCTTCTCCAGCAGCTCTCGGTGCTCAATGTCTCTTCTGGACCACCAACACCACCAACAGGACGGGAAAACCTTCTTCTTGGAGTAAGGGTGGACCTTTGGGATGGCTTCTGGCTGTGCTCCTTTGTCGACCCACTGCCGCTTCCTCACATGGTTATAGTAGAGAACCCACTTCTCATCTCCTGTGATCGTCGAGTTGAGAAAATAGAGCTCCCTTTGGAAAGTGAGGAGAGAAGTGCAAATGGCCGCCTCTAATCGAGAAGTCATAAGCGTATACTTTATGTGGAGCCAATCGACCAAGCCTTGCTACCTTGCCGAACTAATCCAGTCAACGTACAATCGTCGATTGATTATAGCCAAGCATGGTCGCCAAGTCCCTGGCGGTTAGGTACGGGTCCTCTTCCTCGGTGGAGCGTAGAACTTCCAAATCCAACTCAATCGGCAGACCCGACCTTATAGCTGATAGTGATAGCTGATGCGATGAAAGAGTATCATGCTTAGGTCAAGCACACGTGATGACGATATACCAACACCCATGCAAACGAAATACGGAAGGATGAAACTCGGGAAAAAAACCTATGCATCAACCTTATATCTAACATCTCGTTGTTCAGAAATATCAAAACCGAAAAACACGAGATGCAGAATGTTTAAAAAGCACTACATTCGCGATAGGATGGACATTATTAGATGGAATCACATAGAGTTGTTGACAGGATATTTTAGTACACCTGACGACCTCGGCCTTTACGCCAGGTCGTATCCCAGCCTGAAAAACAGAAATGAAAAACTTTTCGAATAAGGGTGACGAGCATTGCATAGTTTCATTGCTCATTCTCGACAGGATTCACGGTTGAGAGCTCATATCGTCAACGCACTCGATGGACAGTCTGAAACCAATAAAGGTTGGAAGAGTGAACTCCTCGAGCACGCACCGCTATTTGGCCGCAGAACAAAGTTCTAATATAATAGTGAATTACGTGGCTGGTAAACAAAATAAGCGGAGAGAAACCTACTTAACTTGTTATTTTCTGACTTCTTCAAATAAAAAGTTCATGAAATTGATGAACCCATGAGAGCAATGTAGTGGATTTGATGAAGGCTTTGCCATACTAATCGATGATCGATTTTGTTGAATGAATGTTCCACCCAGCGAAGGTCCGCTAACCCAAAAACAGTTCCCGTTATTGGGGCGAAGCTTATGTTCTTTATGGATTGAGCCATTACGTTTATCACAGTGTTGGCTTCCACAATACATAAATCCATAATTCGTTTGCAGTAGGAAACAATTCGCGTTCTTGTGTTCCAATTTGAGTGCGCTAAGACAAGGAAAGTGAGGGAGCATAGTGAACAACTACTGGAGAAAAGATGCGCATTTTTGGATACTTTCTGGTTGCTGCTAAAGTGTGCGATACGAATGACCCACTGAGCCAACGGAATTTCGTTTATTCCTATGATATCGTGTACCTTTCGAGAGTGCTGCAATTCTGGAACGATATAATGACGTAGGGGTGACGGTCATTTGGCTCATCGCAGCCATTTCGCCAATGGGGCGCATGGTCTGCAATTGCCACACAAACAAAGCAGTTTTTGCGTCAACGAACTCGTGTTAGTCATTTCGCTCCTTGATTTGCGATCAGCTACCGGTCCAGTTGGCGACCCTAAATAAGATTAAGAACTCAGGCGTCATCAAATCCCAAAATCCTACTTAATCTGGTAGGAAAGGAAGAAATCGTAAGATTATATGGATAGCAAAATAGACTTTTCGGGTGGAAATTAGTTAGATTATTAATTCGAGATGTTGTTCTCAAGCATAGTTGAGGATGCAGTTGTGTAATGTGCACCTACAGTTTCTCCTGAAGTTCAAGTAGCATCTTGATGATTACTCAAAACCCTTGTTTACATTCGATCCACTGGAGCAGTTTTTGTTACGAAACACTCCTAATCGTCTATTCATAGATATCCTACTTTAGTTCTAAAGAGACCAGTTGGCTACGCACGCTGGTGCGTGCGCTGGGGGTTATAGCCATGAGGAACAGGGTCACACGAGCTCCTGATTTTCATTTCAGACATTTATCATCTGAGCCCCTACCATGGCACTTCTGTAGAGGCCACCACCTTTTTTTATTCGGTTCCAAGGGTAGCATGATTTTCTTTCGAGAGTCACGATTAGACGGACTGACTGGCAAGCAATTCAAGTTGGGCGTTTCATGTATAACAGGAAAGTTTGTCAGGCTGATCTGGATCATTAACATGGTAAACATAACACTTGATTTTGAAACATGTAATTAAACAAAACAACACTTCTGTGTGCGCAATATTTTCAGCAAGGGCGAAGGGGACTCAGTCTTTATCCCTCTAGGTGTTCCCGCTTTTGAGAGAGCGACGTAAAGCTGCCCGTGAGCAAACACGTCTTCTGGGAGGTGGATGCCGGTTTTGCTAAAATATTGGTCTTAGGCCTTAATAGTAGCCATCGCAAAAACTACACGAATAGGAACCACTTTAACATTGCGTCTCCGCTAGAAATCGACATCCCATTGTTCCATTGCAGAGTCCATTATCGAAGTCTAGATTTCTCAAAAGCATGACGATTGTGCCTTTCTTCAAAAGCAAATTGTATGGTGGCATTCAGGTCGGCGTCAAAAAGTTCACGTACTCTACCGAAAGAAGCCGGTTACCCTGTCCTAAGGGGTAAATCGCTTTAAATCGCTTCATCAACACTTCTGTACAACCTCTCGTTCTCAGGACTAACAACTTGGAAGCGATCCGGAGAGCCTTCATTCAAATGGTTCACGTGAACATTTCAGGTGCTATTATAACACACTCACATAACTGCGAAATGCTACTTGGATCTATAGTACTACCGAAGATTTCCGTGACAATTTCATCAGAGTCATTTGCGTCACCATTCTGATTTCCAAAAGACGTGTGTAGATGCTTGACTCTAGTGACTACAGAGGTAGAATACAACGAATGGTATATGAGAAAACGCATGAACACCTTTACTCAATCAATACTTCCAGCGATGCCCCAAAGATGCGGGAACATCGCATGCTCTCACCAAAAAAATGCTGGAATTGCGCAGGTTCCCACAATAAAGAAAGAACACACCGCCCCCGGGGCCAATATATAAGCCGCCCCTTTCTTATGTATAAAAGGCCCAGTTTGTGTCAGTCCAAGCAGTTCTTGGCAGTACGACGACTCCTCAGCTCTGCGGTTTCGCAGTCGTTCGCTCCCAACTCCAATTTCCTCATCCTCCGCTCTTCAACAACTCGATTATAAGGAGGACCGACAATCGTTTCCACGACAAGCAACAAGAGTGGTGCGATACAAATAACTCGAAGGAGAGAAGCAGAGCGCAACGACTTGTCGAATGTAGGACTAGCCACCATCAATCCCAAAGACAGAACAAACAAGGTTGCACAGTCACTTCGACTCATCTTTGTGAAGGTACGTGATTGTATTCATAACTTGTTGACGCAATAAATATTGCAATTAATATCCTATCGTCCGAGCATTCTACTACCGATCCGTTACGTTACGTTATTAGGACTGGTAATCTGTACAAAACAAAAAACAGAAAAGGTAGAGAACTAGAAAGAATAAACAAACACACTAAAAATTCACAGAGTTATATGCTCGTGCTTTATGAAATGATCTGTCTTGCCTGTCTGGACGTCTTGCCTTCTTTGCAAAAACTAATGGAGAATTAGCATGGCATTCGACACCCTGCACAACCTGCCGGGTAGAGTGGCAATGCATGCGAGCGGCATGGCGCGATGAGGAATGACCCCGGCGGACGGGACAACGACTGACAACAAACCCAACAACCGATACAACTGCTCACTTTTGTCCAATAAAGCTATTTTCAAAGGAATTTTTGTTCGAAAAAGGTACTGAGTCTTCTTCAATATTTCAAAGGGGGAATTTCTTCAACTTTTAATTTTATTTTATTTCTACAATCAGTAGTACTCTTTTCAGAATAGAACAACATCCTCGTCGACATCCGACGATCCACGATCGAATCAAGCAGAAAATCTGTATTCTCCAGCGGAGAATTCGGTTCACCACAAGCACAAGCCTCGGGGCTCTCGAACGGCAAATCCAGCAGTTGGAACACCTCATCGTCGTGTGGGGCCGGTGGCCCATCCAATATCAATCGCCCCTCCCCCCCCCCCCCCCCCCCCCTCCCACACGACGATGAGGTGTTCCATCTGTCCAGACAAAGAGGATGAAGCCTTCGACACCAACACAACAATCAATAAAAACCGATAATGAAGTTTTGGTCACTGGAATTTTCTTTGCGAGCATTCACAAAATAGAAACAGCAACAAAAAATTCAAAAAAAGAGAAGAAGTCAGTCATATAGAGAAAATGAGTAATGAAATCAGAGAAAATCCCAAGAAAACCACATCATAAAAAAGAGGCTCGAAATTTGTCGTAACACTAAGGCACAAAACGAAATAATAATAAACTCAAGAAAGAAGAAAGAAAACATCACCGCTAATTCAACTCTAACATATTAAAAACAAGAAAGATGGCACGTTAGAGTGCACGGCGTGGCAGGAAACATCAAACAAAAACAAGTCAGTAGCAAAAGGATGAAATTCTCAAAGTCAGAGTCACAATTCAGTGGGGGCTTGAATGGGCATGTGTACATTACAAGATGGCAAATATATCTACAAATACCAGCTTGATAGGCGGTTTTTTTGATGGTTTGAATGAGTGCAGACGAGCTTCTGTTCTGCCAGTTGGGATGAAGGAACATCGGTGTGGAATAAATATAATTGGTATTGTAATGGGGTACAAATTATGAGTTCGGAGAAAATGAATGCATAAATTGCTTTTCCTTGCCAATCTCTTTACACCTGTCCATCTTTTACATCTCTTTACATCTTCACCTGATGGCCAGTACTGATAAATGAGCTCAAATTTACTGCCATGTCAGACTCGTCTGAAAAAAACCCGCACATTGGGTAGGCGGTCGTTAGCTTAACAACGCCAATCTTGATATAGAACCGAATAGTATTGCTCTATCTTCGGGCATGAATGCCTCGATAGGGTCTGTTAGATGTGGCTAGTTGGTAGATATTGCTGCGTCACCCGAAGATCATATTGAAGCATCAGTAGTAGCATTTATATGTATAGCATTTTTTCAAAAGACTATACAGTTGAAAACGCAAAGTTCGACAAATTGTGGGTGCAAGCAATTAATTCTTGAATAGAGTACAGTGGATCAAATTCCGTTCTAGTATCTCGCCGTTTCTTGAGTATAAGTGAATTGGAGAATGACAATACCGCAATCAATCTAAGTGAACAATGCTAGTGTTTCGACGATAACCAAACTACGAGACCGCAGCCCTACAGAGTCGGGTGTGTATACCGTCGAATTCGTTCTCTTTAATCTAATTGGGAACCTGAGGAACTGGTTCGGAGGTGCCGCAAGAACAACTAGCTGGTATCTTGCGCATAGTGATGTTTTGTCAAGACGACTGATCCCTTCGATCACAAAAGGGCATTCCCACTGGTAAATTTTGGACAAACTCTGTCAGCATGCAGAACAACTTTGCATTTTTTGGCTCATGACCCATGGACTTCACCGTACACGACCAAACTGTCTTATGATGTGTATAATAAAAGGCAATAATACATGAATTTGCAAGCTTATATACGTACGTATGTAAGCGGTGCCCAGATGCCGCATGGCAAGGTGACTGCTCGAATACAGACAAACAAACGGATAAAACAAGGCATCGTGCCAACGGTAATGCGTGGGTAGTGTACTTGATTTAACACACGAAACCGATAGGTTATGCCTTCGGTATAGTTTTGGAAGGCACTTATTCAAAACAGCACCTAATGTGAATAGTTAGACTAGTTGTGAACCCACAACACTGGGGTGGGACGAGGTTGGCGGTAACAGTAATGTGCAAATAACAGTGCGTATGATTTATGGTGCCTCAACAGGTGAAGACACTGACATTTTACAATGCCTTTCGCTTTGTAGAAATCGTCAACGTTGCTCGCCTTCATGCGTGCCTTTGATCGGCAGTCCGCTGCCTGGTGTACAACCAAATAGCAGACCTCGTATTAAATATTCGGCGCTACAGTATGAACGACAGCAGTATATAATAGGTGGGTAGGGTGCTCGAGGAAATAGGCCCTACTTGTCCTTATCCTACTCATGCCCTACTAAGGAGTGATCTCTGGCCAAGTTAAAGGTTCAGCTGCCAGGTTGGGGTTTGTTAATATATCATATTTACATTACTATGTGAGGCGCTGTCATTAGCACAGTGCTCGTACTATGGTTTTGGAACGGTTAAGACGGCAGCAGCGATGAATGTTGCAATCGCGAATATTGCCTCAGTTACTCATATTCAGTGGTCGGTTCTAACCTCAAGTAGATGCCCAAAGTCAAGACAGCCAAGTTTGTTGACTAGTTGACGTATTTGATTTTACGGTGGTGGGATGGAAATTCTCAAAGTATGTGGAATGCTAATATGTATTCCTGAGGTAACGAACTTGTTAGTTTTATATCCACACGTCACCTCACAGAAATGAATGCATTCTGGTGCATCATCAGCTGCTGTGGTTCGGGCTGTAGACGGACTGCATGCAACGGAAATGATTAGCATGAAAATAAACTACTTCAGCTCTTCGTGGACAGTTGCAACACCCTTGCAGTGCCGATGTTGTGATATTGCATTTTCGTCGTTGTTAACAGAATCTGCTTGATATACAGCTTATGGTGAGATCGACGAAAGCACTCTGTATTGCTCCATGAACTGTCCCATGCACGTCCAGGAGGTGAAGAACTAATTGTAAGAAGGATATTGGAGGGCGGCTTTCAGTAGAGACCATTCCACTGCTTATATCAATACTGCTACAATGACATATTGCTTCCGTTTCTGCTGGAGAGCGGGAACATCCATTTCCCACATAACATTCTGATATGTTAGAGGCAATTTCATTTAGGGCATCGGAACGTAAAAAATTCTTTGCTCTCAACTAGAGCAACTCGATTGCATCTAATAATATAGAGGACCCTCTGGCGCGTGTCGCGTGCACGGCTCTGTTCCGAAGTGTTCTGACATGACTCCCAAAAAGCCAAATTATATTTTTTGTTTTTGTCGAAAAGAAAATAGTCTTTGGTCTACTCAACTGTTAGAATCTTGTGAAAAGTTACACTTGTTCACGAGAGTTCAGAAATACCCTTTCACGGCATAGGGGTCTAACGAAGTAGAGCATATACGCCCTACGAGGAAAACACTCGACTTCGGGTGTGGTGCAGCAGGAACGAAATTGTAGCGTCGCAGCAAGAGGGATGCCGCGCGCGAAGGAATATAGCAAAATGCAGCAGCAGGTAAGAAATACAGGAACAAAGGAACTAATTGTAGAATCATGCCCAAAATAGGGATGGCCTATCGATTGAGCTGTATGAAGAATGCTAAGAAGGAAATAACATAATAATAAGGAAATAATACGGCGAAGGAATGGTCAGCGACAGCCGCGTACGGCAAATCGATTCCAGAAAACCGTTCCTACTGCCCGTTTCCCCGCGACTTCTGAAGGTGTCTATAAGAGTAGAGAGCTAAGAAACAAAAAGCAAGCTACCAAGCGAGTCCACCTCGTAGCACCATAAATAAAACGTTATGGAATAACACTTATTGTTAGACGCATAGAACTCAGAGTAAGGTGTCATACATGTACAGTTGAAGCAAACAGCAGTGAAATAAGTCCAATCAAGGAGTATCTAGTTCCTTTGGCAATGGGCTAAGAGCCGCGCACGAGACACGCGCCGGAGAGTCCCCTATATACATATTTAGATGCGATCGAGCAACTTCGGACTGGATTAGGTGTAGGGTCCCTTGAAACGTTGTACTTGGAAAACACTTCTGCTCTGTGTGGGATTGTGCATCTGAGTGAGATCAGGGCTATATCGCCATGTTGGGCAATGGAACACCTGGCAGATAATTTCAATCTTCGCCTTGGCATAGGATTGAGAAAATTGGCATTCTGAGATGAGGAGTGAGCATCCGAACTCCTACGCGCGGCAGGATGTAATACATCGTGTAGTGCCGAGACACCCATATGTATTTTGGAGCTCGGAGATCTCTAACCTGCTGCAGGTGTGCGAATAGGTTTGCGAAGTGCGAGATCCAGCTAGACGGTATCCTTTCACGGACTTCATGGCAATGTTGACGTCCCTCGTATGAAAGAGCAGTACTGGATCGCAGGTCAATAGTAGATGTTGCAATTGTACCTCCACGTTCTCGACTGTTTGACTTTCGTTTCGAAGACGATAGGAAGCCTCAGGTCTTCAGTAAGCGACATGGTGCATCCTAGTGCTCCTCGATAATCGGTTATGTTGGTTGAGGAGCAAACTATGTTGTTCGCAATGAGTGTATGCATATATTGACATCTTTCCCCGCTAGTAACAATATATGCCATAACTACCGGACCTATCATTTCTGAGCTTGGTGGTAGCGCAGACAAGATTGTCATTGTTATATTCTCCTTTACTTTGTTTAGTGTGATGCTGGTTTTCTTGAATTTTATCCATTGTCGTTGAAGAGTATCTGTCGGATTACTGCTCAGCACAGCAATGATATAGGAGCTAGTACGAGTGCAGGACACATTGCAAGACTTGCATTCACAAGTTTAGGCGCCCAGTGAAAACTACAAAAAATTCCCAAGTAAATTCAGCAATTTATCTATTCGCATACATCTCCTGGGGGCAGAAAATGGTCTCTATTTACTGCATAGATACATCGGTTGTACGCCATTGAATAGTATGCTGATCGACGAGATGCTAGAATTGTAACGCTACTGTCATTAAGTTGGCTTCAGCTGGAATCTATATGCATTCTTTATAGTATACGCACTGTCTTGATTGCATATGAAATTGTGGCTGGAAACGCTGAAACGGCGAGCTTGGGTTCGCATACGACGGTCATGAAGAGTGAGTTCAAAGGCAGGGTACATGATAATTTTGGGTAATCCAGATTATGACGAAAAATAGAAGATAAGGTGGAAAATAGCGTGATGAAGGTGAAGGAACTGCATGAATAAAAGTTCCCATAGTGAAAAAAGGCTTTGAAAATTCGAAAAGTCGCTAAAAAGGGGCTGGACGAGAATGAGACTAGAAGAATGAAGAAGAGTGAGACGTTTCAACGAGCTATACAATGGGGATCAATGCGTACGTGTGGGTCCTGGTGCACATAACTGACTACGGTAAGCAAAAATTCATTTACTTGTAAGCATGAGTTAACAAAAAACCCTAGTAAGAGCAAAAATAGCTCAACTTTTCAGCCTCTTAGGGTAGGAAATTAGATTAGGGATCGCGGCAGCAAAAAGAATAACAGGAAAAAAGAATGGGAGAAAAACATCGACTCATCACTCGGCGATCAGTCAACTGAGTGTGGGTCCTAGAACGAATAATTGCAATCTGTATCCCCTCGACACTCGTCTTACGTGACATCGATCGAGTGGCGGGAAAGCCCTGCGAGCCAGCAACAGGGAATTATCGTGAGCGCGCCTTTAATGCTGTTTTGGTCGATCCGACAGAGCTTGACGTGGCATTTAGGAAATTTGCTTCGTTGCAACTCTTGGTGCCTGTTGTCTAAAGAGAGCGTTGTTCCTCGATGGCGGAGGTTTTCAAAGAACATCTGGCACGTAGAAGGCGTGAGAGCCTACTCATTCAACTTGGGAGGCATCGTCTAGGAGAACATCAGGGCAATGAGTTTTGTACTGAAATCAGAATACTAGCTCACGAGAATGGGATCGATGCTAGAAAATATTGGAAGCGTTGCACATCCGCAAGAGAGACTTGTTTCATTGGTCGGAGTTGGTTTGGTTTTTTGGCTGGGATCTTTTGATGTTGTGGAAGTAGTTGCAAATGCTCTAGCACGTTTGGGCGCTTGGTCGGGTAGGCCTTAAGCCTCAGAACGCTGAGCTACTACAGGTCCTTGGAGACGACGAGTGGTTCGAAACGTCGATCTAGTGGTAAGAAAGCGATTCTATTTCAACGAACCTGTGTGGCGAAGCAGTGTGAAACAATATATGACATGCCCAGATCTCAAGAAGAACGAGCCCATCAAGTACTTCTTGAGACCTGGGCATGTCAGATTACTACGGACCCACAAAGTTAAGCCAGTGTGGGGAAGAGGTATTGGGAAACACGCTCCAAAGGTAGAGGACCCATACTTGGGTGCATGTAAGGTTTGGCATCGTATTCCACGCAGATCACACAGTGCTTCGCAATTCTTCCAACAAGAACTCGACCGTGTGGGAGCTGATGTTGTAAAGAGCTGGCTCGTTCCTCAGTGTGACAATTCGTCGTGCAGTCGCAGATATCCGTGATAGCTTTTCTTTTTTTGTAGTCCACTGCACTCTTTTAATGTGCCTTCGCTATCTGATATCTGATTGAGCGTCCGACTTCTTTCATAGAGGCGTGCGCGTAATTTTTTTCGGTGTCGATGTTTTATTCTCGTAAGTTTGTTGAGCATATAGCAGGTCGGCTATTGATTGGGATGTACAGTCACAGGTCACCGAAGTGTTATTTAACTTGTCCTGGGTCATTCCTTTAGTTGCGCAGTCAGCTATATTTTCACGTGTCGACACATGAAAGAACGTGACATCGCTGGTTTCACGCATTGTTTGTAAGAACTCAAATTTTCTGGACGAGCATAATCACGATAATAGACAGTTTGAATTATTGTATCTAACATTGTGCAACGTTGAGTCGCTAAACAAGCTGACTTCTCCAAATTTAATGTCCATCTTTCTTAAAATCGACTCCGCTAGACTAAGTTTTCAGAATATACACAGAGGCTCTGAACCAGGTATTTAATGCTCCTTTCTTATCAGCGCCACTTCTGCTTTTACGGTGAAAAAGGAAAAGTTATATCTATTCGCTTGCTTTGTAGACTTTTGTTGTTACAGCAATGCTGCAAGCTCACGCCCTTCAGGAGCTGTCACCCAATATTTAGTATTACTCGCAATCCCGTTTATCCTTCTTTTCTGGGTAGATCCACTATAACCCTGTGCACATTTGACATGACGGATATCCAAGTAGTTCGCTTCTCTTCACACAAGACGTTGTTCTTTTCACACTTCTGTTGTCAAAGGTTTGGAAGAATATCTTAGAGAAACCATCGGCGGGATATGGGCCAAGGATTTTTGAGTGTTCTGATCCCCTTCAGACCACACGTCGTTCTATCCATAAACCCCTTGTAGCGCTATTCGATGATTAGTCCGAGAACTGCTCCTTTAGAGATCTTGTTTGCTTGCTTCCCACTGCACTGCTGAGTTATGTTGTCTCCATTTAATTCCGTGGCGTGACTCGAATCGGCAACGTTCCTGGTGGCGGATGCAGAATTCGATTGTTAATCTCGCAGTCTCATCCAGTGGAAGTATTCGAAGAGCACGTTGTCCAGTGAAGGAAGTTGATTAATTCTGAAGCAATGTCCGGTTGTTATTGTTCGACATGCTTTCGCACCTTATCCACGTTAAGGATATTGATTGATTCTGAAGCAATGTCCCACTGTGATTGTTCGACATGCTTCCATATCGACTGGTTTGCGATCGCCTGGCTTGCATTGATGGCGACAGGAACCCGACAAAAACGGGAGTGCACGACCAGCGGCTAGGGTGGTCACTGGCTTTTTCGGACTGCAACTTATTTTAAAAAAACTTTATCTGAGTCAGAAACGCAAAAAACCAGGGGAATATATACCAGTGTGTGCTTGAACTGTGGCTGGTGGGGGTGCTGGACTGTGGTTGTTGTTGGCGGCTTGTATCGGCCCGACGGAGGAGTTCTGAGGAGGCTACTTCCCCCCCCCCCTTCTCAATTCCCCCTCTCCAGCTTTTATACCTGGTGAATCATGCTTCAGGAAGGTAGGCCTTGGGCCCTGATCAGTTACCCTACCCGCCTTGAAGTTGGCTCCCACCGAAAGCCGATCAGTATGATCCACCGCGCTTGGGATTAGGCCCGCTCACGAGGAGAGCCTTTCTCTCGGCACCCCTGTTCCACATGCTTCTCCTCCGCATAGTCGTCGTCCCCGACAATCTTTCTAAATCAGGGAGCTCGAACTCTTTAGCTCTTCCTCGTACCAATAGGTACAAAATCTTGGTCGCGCTGACTCCCAAGTATGAATGGTGGAAACTCGCTGAGGCCTCAGAGCTGCCTGCTTCCATGTATATTTTCCCGTCAATGATCTGGCTATTTTATGTAGACACAACTTGATCTTCTCTTTCCATTTTTACGCGTCTCTCGTCCAACATCTTCCAAAAATTTATCATCAGTCGCCACTCCTTTTTTTGCCGTCAATGAGCTTCACGCCATTGTTTTCCAACTGGCTTTTTGCTATTCTTAGTAAATCACATATGTTTTTTTACCTCCTCTGCTCCCCGTTGGGTGAATGATGACCCATATCGCAAACGTTGTCCAATGTTTGAGCACGTTCCTAACCTGCTTATATGTCCACACGACTGTCGTAGTCAAGCCTTCTTTTGGGTCATCAGGTTTCATCAGAAAGGCTTCCTCTGGCGCTGCGAAGCCCGTGGGTACTTTTTTCAAGCTCTCAGCCTCTCCTCCTTTGCAGGTCTCGTATGCGGTCTTGTAAAAGTCGATGATGCAGTTCTGCTCGATTGGTTCGTGTTTCGCGATGCTCCTCGTGGTGCAAATTAATTCTGTCCACTCTGTACAGACAGAATATGCGACCATCAGCAGTTTTCTCAAAGTTGCAGTATCCAGGGACATAGTTTGATTTCTGGCCAATTCCACTTTTTGCATCGTGCTCAGCTCCTTTCATATGAAAATCGATGCAGTTCTCCACACAATCCATTGCTCTCCGAACAGCTGCTTTCTGTACGCTCTCGGGAACTGAATAACTTCGATGTCATTCAAAATCGTTTTTGCCAAACTTTCGTCAACACCATGAAATTGCAGGTGACCCTCGTTGGCGAGGCTTAGAAGCACTGCACCTTTGAAACAGTCACTATAAGCTCTCCGTACTTTCACCTTTAGCAGTCTGCCCCTACGACCTATGACGTGTGCTATTTCCACATGCTCGTTCGAAAATTCTCCAGGGACGATTTTTAACGAGTCATATTGAATGGGTTCGCTATTTCGCGCAATTCTCGTCACCAGGGCGGAGTTATCGCTCAGTTCAATGACCCTATACGGTCCTGTCCAATCACCTACTAACTTTGGATGTGCTCTCATCGCTTTCTCATCAGGAGACCCCACATGAATCTTCCTCCTACTTTTGGGTTTATCTTATCCTGTACCTTATTTGCTTTGTTATGAGCCTTTTTCATTTCCCTCTTGCGCGGTCGTTATATTCTCTCACTCGTTCGCATACCTCTGCGATAGCATGAAGTATTTCAATATGAAATCGCTCAGAGATTTGTCCACCATGCATCGACTTATACCTGCATTTGGTATGGTTCCAACGGAATTGCCGGATCAATTCCGTGCAAAGGAAAATATGGACTTTCACCGGTTGCGCGGTGAGGGATCATGTTGTACGCCATCATGCAGAAGGCTAACCTCGTATTCCACTGAGCTGGAACCACTGCGCTTTTGCGTAACATGGCAACAATTGTTATTTTGAGCCTTTCTGTCAGTCCGTCCTCACTGGGGTTATACCCTTTTGTAGTGATGTGATGAATATTCGTTATTTTCACGACCTCATTCATCACCTGATTTACGGATTCTCCTCCTTTATCCGATAGTATTGTTCGGTGCCATCTGCGACCCATCTGATGAATAGCGTTTCCATAATGTTTTTTCACTCCGCGGCATTCTTCGTGAAATGATCAATCACGATTACTGCTATCTGTTCCCTTTTGAGGTTTGGCCCAGTTCCAGTACATCTACTTCTATAATCTCGTGGGAGCTCGCAGTTACAACTGGCTTTAGAGGTGCGGCCAACTTTTCTCGCGGAAGGGCTTTTGACATTGATGCGCCCATTTATGGATATCCTGCGCCATCCCTAACCATTACACTGATTACATAAAGTTTTCAATGATTTCTCCGCACTAGAGAGGCTTGCAAAGACGCCGCTGTGCGCTTGAAGTCATAGCGAGTTGGTTTAGAGACTACGCTACTGTCTTACCATATCCTTTCCATTCTTTTGTCTCCTAGCGCGAAATCTGCCACTAAGGGGGGAGGGGGTAGTTCTCACCTGCTACTATTACTTCTTGATCTCATTCCCCCTTTCCTATCATATCAATTGATCTTCTAGTTGTGAATTTTTCCTCGATTCTTCCGTCCATTTTTCCCTTCACGTAGCGAGTTTCAAGGGTGACCATCTTAGCACGCGTTGTGACACGTTGGTGACAGTCAGAGGCTGGTGATCTGTCATGACGATGGTTGGTAGACCATATATGAACATATGGAAGCACCGTACTGCAAAGACCACCGCAAGTGCCTCTGAATGTTACATGGTGTCTCCTTCCTGCTTTGCTCAATCTTCCAGATGCAAGGAGGTAAGATACGTTTGCTTTTCTTCATCCCCTCGGGAAACACCGCTCTCAAACCATATATTGAAGCATCAGTGCAAAGTAAAAAAGGTTTGGAACCATTTCTGGCGGCCCCTACATCTGGCTGTTTGAGGACTGGTGCCGAGCAAATCATGTCCTTTACCTTCTGGAACGCTTCTTGATGCTCCTTTTATAAGGACCATTTCTTTTCAATCAAAGTCAAACTAAAGAGACATAAAGCCTGCTTCGAAAAACCTAAGCAAAACTGCCTTCAAAAAGAAACCATGCTTAATAAGCTTTGGAGTTGTTTGACAGTTTGCGGTACAGGCTAGACTTTGATGACAGATACCCTCTCCGGATCCATGTGCGCTCCGTCTCCGTCGATCACATGTCCGAGAAACGCCACCTTAACACATATAATACATCTGTGCTTTTAATCGCAACCCTGTTTTGCCAACCTTCCGAATACTTCTTTAAAAGCTGAAGGTGCCTTTGTTTGGAAGTTGTGCAGACAATTATATTATCAGTATAGCAGAAAACTGCACAGCCAAGGAGACCTCCAAGAACAGTATTCATAAACCGGTGAACCGGTGCTCAGCCCAAATGGTTACCCTCAATTGGTACAGTCCTTCACTCGTGGCAAATGCTGATTTTTCCTTGGCGTCATCCGCTAGAGAATTTTGCCGGTATCTGCTACACATATCCAACATTGAGAAGAATCGTTTCCGTGATGAACTTCGGAGAGAACATATACTTGGCAGTGGATACGCATCCAACTTGATATTTTTGTTGAGTTCCCTATAGCGTTCCCGCATGACGGAATTGAGCCATCCCTCTTCTAGATGAAAATTATGGAAGAAGCTCATTCTGATTGACTATGTTCTATGACCTTCCTCTCTATCAAGTCTGCTAGCAGTTCCTTGAGTTTTGGTCTCAAACGTGGTTAGTTCTCGATCCGAAACTGAGGATGTTTCTTGGTATTTCTTCAAAAGCGTTTTTACTTCTATCCAGCCCTCCGGTTTTTGTGTTTGCTGACAGCAACTCTTCTAATTTTTGCAGCATCTCATTGCCTGATAGTTCCATATCAACCTCGCCAGATAGAAAGGGATTCCGGCCTTCCCACTCTTCGTGACACTTATCCTTTTCTCAGTGCCCGACCTTTTCCCCTCTTTCAAGCGCGCGGATCCGTGCCGGTGTTCAATGATCCTTGATCGAATATACTCCCGGTCCCACTCCTTGCTCACTAGGCCATATAACACTCTCCTTATCGTCGTTTTGTGCACTTTTCGAAGCTCTTTGCTCTTCACTTTTACTGGTGAGCTTTCGGCATATAATGCCTTCGTCAGACCTTAATTACTTAC